>VRLP01005895.1:2500-5000 GCA_009660295.1 Lophius piscatorius
CAAATGTGACGTGGAGCAGGTAACCCTAGTGGTACGCTCTGGTACTGCAGGGGTACAGGAAATAGATTTTAATCCAGTAAATGAATAATTCAAAGGTGACTCAACTAAAGCCAACGTTTGTATTCAGTATTTGTGGTTTAAAAGCAGGCGTTAACTGCTGTAAACAACAGAACAATCAATCCATCAACAGATATTCCTGGCTGAAGCAGCGATTCAGCAACAGAGAAAAAACAAAAAGACAAACTCAGCTCACAACGACGACAGTCATGTTTTCATTCTTAATGCCTGAGGAGAAAAAAAGGGTTTGTAGTGAATTTAACCGTGAGTCCAAATATCTGAAATGCAAAATGTGCAAAAATCTAAAGAACTGTGCGAGTCGTAGAGTCATGAAGACGGAGGAGAAGACTTTACGTCACTATCTGACGCAGCTTTACCTCCAACCGAGACCCAGGAGCCTCAAGAGGTAGAACAGAAGTGGCGTTAGTATCGAGAACGAGGCAAAGGCCCAATGAATTCTTTATTTTCATAAACGTTAAGCGAGATAACATGACAGCAACCGTTTTAATGACTCTGAGGTCTTTGCACTGTGTTTTTATTTAGTGAAGACATTTAACCTGACGTTTGTCTGTGCAGGAACACAACATGTTTAAAGAGGGTTTATAATTAACCTGATCTTTTCCCTCCAGCTGAGGCCGGGGGCCGGCAGGGGCTTTCATTCTTAGTCGTGGAGGTCTTCATCAGAGCTGACATAAAAATAATTTCTCTTCACTTCATCCTCGTGTGTGGGAGAGCTGGAGACTTCTCTTTCCCTCCGTCTCCTTTTCGTGGCAGAAATGCCCTGTGTGTGTGTGTGTGTGTGTGTGTGTGTGTGTGTGTGTGTGTGTGTGTGTGTGTGTGTGTGTGTGTGTGCATTAGGCTCCGCCCCATACGAGGCCTTAATGACAGCAGTGGGGGTTCAGCACCACGTTATTATAGAACAGGAGAGGAAAAAATAGATGCCTGAAGAGTCTGAGAGAAGTCACGAGGGTGACAAGAGAACAGCTGCTGCACACACACACATACACACTACACACACACACATACACACTATACACACTACACACACACACATACACACTATACACACTACACATACACACTATACACACTACACATACACACTACACACACATACACACTATACACACATACACACTATACACACATACATACACACTACACACACATACACACTATACACACTACACACACACATACACACTATACACACTACACATACACACTACACATACACACTACACACATACACACTATACACACTACACACACACATACACACTATACATACACACTACACACACATACACACTACACACTACACACACACACTACACACATACACACTATACACACATACACACTACACACACACATACATACACACGACACACCACACATACATACGCACACACACATATATACACACATATACACACATACATATACATACATACCCACGCACATACATACACACCGCACATATACACACACACACATACATACACACACACATACACACACACACACACACCCATGTACACACACACACTCACAGGTTTCCAGTGTGTGATTTTTCAGCGGACTATTTGTTTTGGACTCGGCATCTATTTTTCCTTCCTTCTGACCCTCAGGGTCAGATCTTTGGTCAAAGGTGGAATCTCTCCCAGCTTTTACTCAGAGGGGTTTCACGTTTCCTCTGGATGTTTCTGTTTTCTTCCCTCACCTCCACCTCCACTCCTCAAAGGTCTCTGGAACAACGGAGTGGACTTTGTTCCATGTACCGTATAACCCACAACAATGTAAATGTGTGTTTGGGTCTTCAAGGTCAAACGTGTCTTCAAACATCTGGATTTTCAGGAGGGGAGGTTTTTATTCTTCTCTGGGCTAGAATGAACGAGTGAGGTTCTTTTTTCTTTTTTTGAGCGGCGCGTGTTTCTGTGATCCACATGAAGAAGAGCTTTAAGAGTAACTGGAGTATTCTGTAGGTTATGGGAGGAAGAGGAGGAAGAATCAAATGTGAGTTCAACCAGAGGAGGAAGAGTGACACGACCGTAAACACAGGAAGTGACCCGAGGAAACACTGAATGTAAAAACAACCCAAAGACATGAATGAGTAGAAAAATACTGACATGAAGTATAATATGTTAATAAAAACTCAAATGTCAAAACGTAAAATAATAAAAACTCAAATGTCAAAATGTAAAATAATAAAAACTCAAATGTCAAAACGTAAAATAATAAAAACTGACAGAAAATGTCGATGAATAAGTAAGTAATGAATAAATAAATCAATAATAAAATGCGTCTTGAGTTGTTTTCTAGAACATCTACTGCCTTCAGGTCTTCTGTTCCACATGGACCACAGTTAAAACAAAAAACATTCACTCACGGCTTTTGTTCTCACTTTGAGAATAATTTCTCGCAGCGTGTTTGGTTGTTT
>VRLP01005895.1:10000-32740 GCA_009660295.1 Lophius piscatorius
ACAATGAACCGAGACAGACAGACAGACAGAGGGTGGGGGCGTGGTCCTCTGATGACCAACCTCTGTTTCCTGCGTTTCAAATATCTGTTTGACTGCCGTACTTCAGGATCAATTAAATATTTATCTGCCTGTCTCACTCCCTCACTATCTGTCTCACTCCCTCACTATCTGTCTCACTCCTTCACTATCTGTCTCTCTCCCTCACTATCTGTCTCACTCCCTCACTATCTGTCTCACTCCTTAACTATCTGTCTCACTCCCTCACTATCTGTCTCTCTCCCTCACTATCTGTCTCTCTCCCTCACTATCTGTCTCTCTCCCTCACTATCTGTCTCTCTCCCTCACTATCTGTCTCTCTCCATGAATCATTTTTCTATCCATCAAAGTTGTGGATATTATGGAATCGCTGCTGCAGATCTTTCGTGTTTACGCATAACTCAAAGACTATTTCATAGACCATTTTCATTTCTCAGTCAATCCCCACACAGGCCTCACTGTGAGGAAGAACTGGAGTGATTTGGGGAAAGGTCAGTTGTATATTTGCGACACCAGAGGGAGTTTTATCTCCAAAGGTTTTCATGACTTTTCAAATGTGGTGCGGATGACTCCACCGGAGGAGATCTATAGATAGATATGTATCTATCTATCTAGTATGTATCATCTTTGACTCCAACAGTTTATCTTTAACCCACTAGGGGGGGGGCTTTTTTTTTTAAAAAACACTGTATTACAACTTTTTCCATGCATCATTTTTAAGTCGTAAACCCGTATAGATTAAGTCCATTTTTGGTGCGGATGAATCGTTTTGAGGTCTATCTAGAACAAATTCCACCCTTATAGTTCATATTTAACTCCCTGAGTTCAGTCAGGGGGTGGGGGTTTATCGGGGGTTACCCCTTATATTGATTTGTAACTGATGATATACATTATCAGATAATTGACCCTCCAATGACCGTTTATTGTAAAATCTCATGTAGCTGTTCTGGAATGAGGAAATGGGAGTCATGTGTTCACCTCTGAAGGGTTCACCTCTGTAGCATTTCAATTTGTTCTAGGGAAGAGGGGGCATAAGACACCGCGAGGAAGAGGCCCGCATCACTGCTCACCGGCCCAGGGTATTATGGGTATTCTTATGCTAATCCATCGCCGGGGAAGAGGCACAGAGCAGCCGAGCACACAATGAGAATGGAGCCAGAAAGTCTGGTCTGCAGTCTCCCAGGCCCTGAAGACACTCCGGGCAGGGCGCCTCCACCGACGCGAGGCTGCTGCAGCACCCAGAGGCCCGCCTGCAAGGAGGGGGACCCTGGAGGGAATGAGGAACAGGGCCAAGATGTCAGGCAGAGGAGGAGGAGGAGGAGGAGGAGGGAGGTGGAAAACTAGAGAGGGGGGGTGAAAGACATGAGACAGGGTAAGAGAACACATGGAAGGAAAGAGGGAGGGGGAGGACGGAGGAGAAGAAATTCAAGGGAAAACCTGGAACACTCGTTGGTTTACATGAGACAACTCTCCTACCTGGATCAAACCTTTCAGGTCCCCTTCTCACGTGACCTCTGACCTCTTCTGACCCGGTGTTTACACGCATCGGTGGCGATAATGCTACAATGAGTTGGAACTAATCGCCAACAAGCGCCCAGAAGAAGAATACGACAAAGAGGGCGGGGACAGGAAGTGAATTTTCGCCCATCTATCCGTCCAAATATGTTAAAGTCTCACAAAGTTAGGAGGAATAAATGACCCTCCGATGCAGAACGCTACTGTTTTGAAGTCGCCGTATTTAAAATGAATGGCGGCGCTGAAGCCGGAATATTACGTCACGACGCTGGGCGTGAACAGATACAACTCAAACAGAGACTATCAGAAACGGGGTTGGGGTTTCTGTTTCACGTAAACGCTGTTTCACGTGGAACAGCGTTTGCGCGGAACCGCGACTGGATATGGGAAAGACTTTCATGAAAGGACTCAGACGACCTTGTAAAGGGATGAAACCTCATTCTGGGACTTTTCCTTCAGAAAGGAATGTTTACTGCGTTTTCTTTCCGATAAGGCGTCCTTTCCAAATCTAATCGGATTCAGGCTGTCTGTAAACCCACTTATTGTAGACATCCCAGACCCGCCTACATGGATCATTAGAGAGAAGGGAATTAGTGAGGTAGGAAAAAGGCCAAATTCCAACTGTCTGTCATTCTTCAGCACCTGAAGCCCCTCCTACAATGACATCATAGAATGTCACTGCTGAGACAGTTTTTCGACAATTGATTTATTTTAAATCTTTATTATAGTAAAAATCCCAAATGTTTCTGGCAAATAAAATACCTTCATCGTACGAACTGTCAAACCTGTCAGTCATAGGAGATTTTTTTAATAGATTTTTTTTCCTGAGCGTTGCACCGTAACAAACTCATCCTGGAGATCGGTGCTGATCATCATATAACTTGGTCAAAATGATCTGAAAACATGGAGGATTGAAAGTTATCAGAGGCGAATCTTGATCCCTCGCCATGATACACCTGTGTCCAGAGATGAAAGAAGGCAGCGCTGAAAGTAGGAACTTTGAATGTTGGCACAATGACAGGAAAAGGTAGAAAGTTACCTGATATTATGGAGACAAGGAAGGTAGATATACTGTGTGTCCGAGACCAGGTGGAAAGGCAACAGGGCTAGAAGCATTGGAGGAGAGTACAAACTGTTTATATCATGGATTAGATAGGAGGAGAGATGGGACAGGGCCGATTCTCAAGGAGTATGAGAAAGAGTCAGAGTGATGAGTATGAAGATAGAGACTACCTGTTGGCCACAGCAAATGTGATGAGACAGGTAGGAAAGGACATGGTGGGTCATCTGGACAGAGGAGAGAAGGTAAGGAGACTTGGTGGTGGAATGAGGAGGTTCAGGAAAGTGTAAGCAGGAAAAGGTGAGTGAAGAAGAAGTGGGATGGCGAGAGAGAGGAAGAAAGTAAGTAGTACAAAGAGAAGAGTGGTAAGGATAAGAGTGAGGAGGTAAAGGTTAAACAGAGGTCTGTGAGGAGACGTATGAGAGGTTGGACACTGAAGAAGGAGAAGAGGACTTGTACTGACAGGTGAGGCAGAAGGATGGAGATGGTTCTGACCCGTGAAGAAAGCCTAAATGTAAAGGCGAGTCAATAAGTGACTCGTCATTCTGTTATTTTCACAGTAAGACTATGAAATCATTGTTTGGTACTAGACCAGTCCAGGCCCAGATACTGGTGATAGAAGTAATCAGAGTATTAGTCGGTTCTTTTACAGGCCAGCAGTCGTAGCAGCGTAACCTCACCGCGTTTATAGCTGCAGCCAAATGAAAGGTTCTTCTACCTCCATCATAGAGCCCTCTTTCTTCCACCGCTCCAACCCACCCTTTGGGTTTCTATCGAATTTCCAAACATCTCCACGGCGGTGTGACCTCACATTCTTTCCCCCTGGGGGGGCTGGTTATGGCTGGGTGGTTCTCTATAAGGGCAGTTTATTCTGTACAGGTGGGACAGCAAACAATACCTGCATTCATTCCTGAGCCCTCCTCCTCCTCCTCCAGGACTCTAATGTCACCTATGTATATATATACACATATATACACATATATATATAGACATATATGTATGTATATGTCTATATATATGTGTGTATATACATATATGTCTATATATGTGTGTATATATGTATGTATATATATATATACATATGTATATATATATGTATATTATATGTATATATATACATATATATACACATATATGTATGTATATGTGTATATATATGTGTATATATATATGTGTCTATATGTGTGTATATATGTATGTATATGTCTATATATATGTGTATATATGTATGTATATGTGTATATATGTATGTATATGTGTATATATGTATGTATATGTGTATGTGTATATATGTATGTATATGTGTATATATGTATGTATATGTATATATGTCTATATATGTATATATATATGTGTATATATATGTGTATATATGGTATGTATATGTGTATATATGTATGTATATATGTATGTATATATGTGTATATATGTATGTATATATGTGTATATATGTATGTGTATATGTATATATGTGTATATATGTATGTATATGTGTATATATGTATGTATATATGTATATGTGTATATATGTATGTATATATGTATGTGTATATATGTATGTATATATGTATGTGTATATATGTATGTATATATGTATATGTGTATATATGTATGTATATGTGTATATATGTATGTATATATGTATGTATATATGTATATGTGTATATATGTATGTATATATGTATGTGTATATATGTATGTATATATGTGTATATATATATGTATATATTGATAATATGTGTATATATATATGTATATATTGATAATATGTGTATATAATTTGATACTTTTCATTCAGAAATATAGATCTAGTTGTACTTCCTGTACTCAGAGGAGGAAGAATCCACCTTCTGCTGTCATTGATTATGGAGACATCTTGTTTAGCGTCCGTTTAATTTTACGCGATTCGTTCGGTGAAACGTTTGTTTCCTCGTTTCACTAGGAATAACTGTCCCTCACTCATAAGTGTATTCTCTGTGATTCGGGGGGGGGGGTGATGTCACTGACCCCCCCCCACAACCACCAGTACTGCTAAACTTTTATCTATAAAGCTAATTCTGAGTGAACTTCCAGCTGACCTCTGACCTCTGACCTCATCTGTGTCACTCTCCGACTTAACACTTTTGCTGCTCTTCAGTGAAACTGTGTTTGGACAGATCTGGGAAACACTGCTCTTCTCTACTCTCCACCTTAGACTGGATCCACTGGTACCGGTGGCGTTAAAGATCCTCACAAAGAATGTACTGATGGATCATCCTCGGGTCACTGCTAGAGTTCTTCTAGGATCCTGTTAGAGCAGATGGAGATCCTTGTGCAGCGATGTCATGGTTCCTGTTGGACCCCTCCAGAAAAAGGTTCTGTGCTTCAGTGGTGTTGGTGTAAAAGGTCCGGTACCGGAGTGAGCTGTGATGAACATTAGAAGAATCTTCATAAACATGTTCTCACATCTGTTTGCTTCTGCTGCAGGAAGAAGGAGTTTATTGTTTGAGTGAGGAGGATCAGAGACGGGTTCAGACAAGACCCTACGGGGGGGGGGGGGGGGGGGGGGGGGGGGGGGGGGGTGAAGGTTACCCGACACCACAGGGTTCTGAGGGTTTTTTAAGTTCTCTGAGATGACAGGTTGATGCGTTTGTTGATGGACGATTCTCAACTTCAGAGTTTCTGACCTCAGGTTCTCCTGAGGAAGAGGATGTGTTGGTGATTCCGGAGCGGGGGAGGGGGGGGGGCTGAACCTGCCTCGTCTCGTCCTGAACGTCTGAGTGTGTGCGTTAAATGATGTGTGCTATCTGACCATGTTGTTGTCTGTGCTCTCTGAACGGAGCCACAGACAGACGTGTTGTTTTGACAGACAGCTAAAGATATTTACACTTTGTCTGGTCGTCATGGAGAAGATGACACAAGCCTGTTTCAAACAGAGACCCCTATCTCAGACGCACCCACCTAGATAGTGGCAAAACAGAACAGCGCTGCGTTGGTGTGGCGCTTCATATAGTATAATAATAATAATTGAACGTAGTGAAATTACTTCTCAGCGTCTGACCCACCCTGTGGGAGCAGTGGGCGGTCCACTTCTTCATATCGTGGTCAGGGTCTTGGTCAAGGACCCTACGACATGAAGATCTGCTGGGGTTCACACCAGCTGTCTTCCACCCTCCTAGGCTGTCCCAGCGTTAGGAATGAGATCCAGGTGAGTTAGAACAGGTACATCAGTAATAAGTAAAAGACTCGTGGTGAAGGTTCTGCTGTGTGGACCACTGTCTCTGGGTCCAGCGCCACACAGTATCTGGAGGACCCCTACTGCTGTAACGTCTCTCCTATGAGTCGAGCAGCACGTCCTAGAAGTCCAATCGTTTACCTTCACTCTTACCAGAAGATGTTACCTGGACGTCCCGCCGTCTCCTCACTATGACGTCATCTTAGCTTGATTTTCTGCTTCTCTAACTTCTAACAGCCCTCCAGGGGGTCCTGCTGTGTGATGAGTGGGTCAAAGGTCGGACCTTTTTTGTCCCCCACTGACGAATGAACCGGCCGTTCATCTGTTCACCCTTTAATGTGACATGCTGCTGTCAGCGCCGCACAGGTCCAGATAGAGTTCGATTGTGGGAGGCCAGCGCCAGGCTGCTGGGGGTCACGGGGTCATGGCTGTGACACATCCCAAATCTTTTTTGCCAGTTTATTTATTCATTTTTGGACATTTTGGTCTAATAAAAGATGCAGAAACAGGAAAATAGGCGTCTCTATCTTCAGCGGCGCCGTCAGCAGGAACCCGGAGAGACGATTGTAGAATGAGTATTTGGTGTTGAATGGGTGGGCTTGGACCAGAAGTTGTTACACTTTAACAGCAGAGGATGAAAGATTGGACATCCTGTGGTTCTGGTGGGTCCACCTCCTTTAAATGTGTCTTTCCCTCCACAGAGTCCTGGAGCCAAAGGACCACTGAGACAGAAGAGCAGCTCCTACTGTGATATCACCTCCGCCCATCATCCCTCTCTCCACCCGCTCCGTTTCCCCCGACTCCTCCTCAGGATTATCAACCCAATCGGCTCAACAGAACCTCCTGGTTGCAGAGCGAAGCCCATCCTGGGCCCCAGTTCTGATCCGGTCCAGTCCTGCTGCAAGATGTCCGGTCAACACTTATGTTTGGCTGTGACGGCTGTCGCTCTCCTCCTGGTGCTCAGAAGTGACGGTAAGAAACCCAACATGCCTCACGCCTTGGTTGGTTAGTGGATCTGTCGTCCTGTTTGATCTCCTGAACCTCGGCGCTGGCGTTCAGTTTTCACTCCAGGGTTCTAGAAGGTCTTAAGGTCGTTACACTCACAGCCACAGATTGAGCCGACGCCCGCAGGAAACGGGTGAAGGTCTGGCAGCAGCTGGAGTCATGAGTCAGGAGAGGTCACCTTCAGCCGTGACGATCACACAGGATTGGCTGACGGGAGGAGGGCGGGGCTTAGCCAAGTGTGACTGAGATTGACTCAGTCTGATAACATGCTCGCTAATCTGCCGAGGAAGAGGAGGGACTGTCGTTTTATCAATCCGTCTCTGCAGTCATTTCCTGTTTGGATTATTTCTCCCGCATGAACGTGTATAAATCAGTTTGTTATTGTTGTTTACGCTCATTTAAAAGCATCCAGAAAAGTTTCAGTTGTTCTGGGATGAAGGTGGGAGTCTTTCTCACCGGGATCTTCATGTATTTAGACTGAAGCGACTCCTCCACTACGAGAACTACTCAAGTCCTCTCCTGTACGTTGAGATTGTTACGGCCACAATGTCTTTTATTCATTTATGTACTGGACGCCTGCAGCTCCTCCGTGGAAGAGATGAAGAGATGAAGAGATGAAGAGATGTAGAGGTGAAGAGATGTAGAGATGATGAGATGAAGAGATGTAGAGGTGAAGAGATGTAGAGATGAAGAGATGTAGAGATGAAGAGATGTGGAGGTGAAGACATGTAGAAAGGTAGAGATGTAGAGATGAAGAGATGTAGAGATGAAGAGATGTAGAGATCAATAGTATGTAGAGATGAAGAGGGTGAAGAGATGAAGAGATGTAGAGATGAAGAGATGTAGAGATGAAGAGATGTAGAGATGATGAGATGTAGAGGTGAAGAGATGTAGAGATGAAGAGATGTAGAGATGAAGAGATGTGGAGGTGAAGACATGTAGAAATGTAGAGATGAAGAGGTGAAGACATGTAGAGATGAAGAGATGAAGAGGTGAAGACATGTAGAGGTGAAGACATGTAGAGGTGAAGACATGTAGAGATGAAGACATGTAGAGATGAAGAGGTGAAGACATGTAGAGATGAAGACATGTAGAGATGAAGACATGTAGAGATGAAGACATGTAGAGATGAAGAGATGAAGAGGTGAAGACATGTAGAGATGAAGACATGTAGAGATGAAGACATGTAGAGATGAAGAGATGTAGAGATTTAGAGATGAGATGAAGAGTATGTAGAGATGAAGAGTATGTAGAGATGAAGAGTATGTAGAGATGAAGAGATGTAGAGATGAAGAGTATGTAGAGATGAAGAGTATGTAGAGATGAAGAGTATGTAGAGATGAAGAGTATGTAGAGATGAAGAGTATGTAGAGATGAAGAGTATGTAGAGATCAAGAGTATGTAGAGATCAAGAGTATGTAGAGATCAAGAGTATGTAGAGATCAAGAGTATGTAGAGATCAAGAGATGACGAGATCAAGAGATGACGAGATGAAGAGATGTAGAGATGAAGAGATGTAGAGATCAATAGTATGTAGAGATGAAGAGGATGAAGAGATGAAGAGATGTAGAGATGAAGAGATGAAGAGGATGTAGAGATGAAGAGGATGTAGAGATGTAGAGATGTAGAGATGAAGAGTATGTAGAGATGAAGAGTATGTAGAGATCAAGAGTATGTAGAGATCAAGAGTATGTAGAGATCAAGAGATGAAGAGATGTAGAGATGTAGAGATGAAGAGATGAAGAGATCAATAGTATGTAGAGATGAAGAGGATGAAGAGATGTAGAGATGAAGAGATGAAGAGGATGTAGAGATCAAGAGCATGTAGAGATGAAGAGGATGAAGAGATGTAGAGATGAAGAGTATGTAGAGATGTAGAGATGTAGAGATGAAGAGATGTAGAGATGAAGAGTATGTAGAGATGAAGAGTATGTAGAGATGAAGAGGATGAAGAGATGTAGAGATGAAGAGTATGTAGAGATGAAGAGTATGTAGAGATGAAGAGGATGAAGAGATGAAGAGATGTAGAGATGTAGAAATGAAGAGATGAAGAGATCAATAGTATGTAGAGATGAAGAGGATGAAGAGATGAAGAGATGTAGAGATGAAGAGGATGTAGAGATCAAGAGTATGTAGAGATGAAGAGGATGAAGAGATGTAGAGATGAAGAGTATGTAGAGATGAAGAGTATGTAGAGATGAAGAGATGTAGAGATGAAGAGATGTAGAGATGTAGAGATGAAGAGATGAAGAGATGTAGAGATGAAGAGATGTAGAGATGAAGAGATGTAGAGATGAAGAGATGTAGAGATCAATAGTATGTAGAGATGAAGAGGATGAAGAGATGTAGAGATGAAGAGATGAAGAGGATGTAGAGATGTAGAGATGAAGAGTATGTAGAGATGTAGAGATGAAGAGTATGTAGAGATGAAGAGTATGTAGAGATCAAGAGATGAAGAGATGTAGAGATGAAGAGATGAAGAGATGTAGAGATGAAGAGTATGTAGAGATGAAGAGTATGTAGAGATGAAGAGTATGTAGAGATGTAGAGATGAAGAGTATGTAGAGATGAAGAGGATGAAGAGATGTAGAGATGAAGAGGATGTAGAGATGTAGAGATGTAGAGATGAAGAGGATGAAGAGATGAAGAGTATGTAGAGATGTAGAGATGTAGAGATGAAGAGATGAAGAGATGTAGAGATGAAGAGTATGTAGAGATGAAGAGATGTAGAGATGAAGAGTATGTAGAGATGAAGAGGATGAAGAGATGAAGAGATGTAGAGATGTAGAGATGAAGAGGATGAAGAGATGTAGAGATGAAGAGATGTAGAGGATGAAGAGGACCAGAGGACAGAAGGTGAAATGCGGCCTAGAAGTAGTCGTATGAATTAAAACTCTGACATCAGGCTCAAGTTATTATTAAAGTGTAAAAATGTCTTGATAAATTATATTAAAGCAGAAGAAATAAAATCAAAAACTTAGATCTTTTTTTTTTTTAGATTATTTAAGGGACTTTGCAGCTGAAGTGAAAAAAACCCAGGAACAATCAAAAGTAAAAGTTCCCGATCTTCACTAAACGGTTCCTCCTGCCCTCGGCCATCATCAACCTCTGGGCCCCGCAGGAAGCTGTTGAACTGATTGTTGCCGCTCTCACTTCCTCTCTGCACATTAACCATTTCCTGCTTGGCGCTGAACGCTCCAACCAGCCATTGTTCTCCGGAAATATCCCCGAGTCCCTGCGGAGACATACTCACCCTCTGAAACACTGTTGACTTCCCCAACGCACTCCTGCTGCCACTCCAGGAAACACTCGACGACCCGTTGAGTGTGGAAGATTCTGTTCTTATTGTCATCATCCTTTCTTCTTGTTGTTGTTGTTGTTGTTGTGGTTGAGGCTGCTTTAACGGGCATCACGGGTCTTCAGAGGACGCTGTCACGTTATAAGGCTTATCCAGCTTTATTTTCTGGATTGCGTTACTTGTCCGATGTTTTGGACTTTACGTTAACAAACTGACGGTTCATTTGAAGGGAGAAAGTATTCGACATTAACTCCCTTCAAAATAAGAGCGTCACGTCGTACAGTTCTGTGAATCCTGTTGTTTTCATAACAAGAGGATTCCGAAACATCCCAGCCCTAAAATGTTTTTCCAGACTAATCTGGAATGACTCTGGGGTTGTCGATGTGAACGAAGTGTTTGATCCACTTTGTTTTACAGCGCCAGATGAAAGAACATGTTTGCGTTCAGGACGTTGAGTTAGACACGCGGCACTTTTGATTGGCTGAGATCGAGTTCAGATTTCATGATGGAAATGCATGAATAGAGATTAAATCTGTTGGGTCAATGACAGGTGTCAATCACAGGCTGGTCTGCAGTATCTAACTCAGGTTTAATCTACTGGATACAGTTGAGTCTGGTTTAACATAGGGGTTAATCTGGATTAATCTGCAGGTTACCAACCATTACAGAGTTTACGATCTTCCTGTGCGTTCACGCCTCCACACACCCTAAACAATAGATGGCGGTTTCATAACCACAGAGAAGGTTACTGACAGTGGAGCGACACTTTGTCCCGTACTATCCGCCGGTATCCTGTCAACCGCTAGCATCACGTTACTGTCCATGTTTTACTAACTACTCGTTGCAAACTGGATGAACTCTTTAAAAGGTGCCATATCAATTTAAGTTTTTATTATTGTTGTTATTATTATTACAAGACACCTCATCGCTCCTCCCTTCACTCTCTTGTCACCCACCTGACCGGCGTCTCCCAGGAGACGCACCTCACCCGGTGAGGTGGTAAACGAGGGTGATAACCTATCTTTGAGTCGAACAGATGCTCACTCTGCCTCTAATTCGGGGAGATCATAAAGTGGGACAAAGACTGACAGACTGACGGTGACTCGGGGGTGAATGAGTGTTTGGACTGTGATTCCTTGGATTCTGCACTTCCATACGTGAGATTGAGACATTAGGTGGGTTTACATGGACCCCTTATATCGAATAAAATCAGAAGAAATGAGGAATTAGTGTAATACAATTCTGGACACTGGATTAATCTACACAAAAGTCTACAGCTTTACACCAGAGATGCTGATGGATGTCTGTTGGCTAAAAACCTAGTCAGGATGGAAGTTTATCCTTCAGGACAAAATGTTCACCTGCTGCCTGATAGATCCCACCCATTGACAGGTAACCATGGTAACCAGATAATAGATCCCACCCACTGACAGGTAACCATGGTAACCAGATAATAGATCCCACCCACTGACAGGTAACCATGGTAACCAGATAATAGATCCCACCCACTGACAGGTAACCGTGGTAACCAGATAATAGATCCCACCCACTGACAGGTAACCATGGTAACCAGATAATAGATCCCACCCACTGACAGGTAACCATGGTAACCAGATAATAGATCCCACCCACTGACAGGTAACCATGGTAACCAGAATATTTATCTCACCCACTGACAGGTAACCAGATAATAGATCCCACCCACTGACAGGTAACCATGGTAACCAAATGATCAGTGTTATTCAGTGCCCCTCTGTGTTCATAATGTTATGGCTGGTTTTTCCATGGTAGTAATAGTACTGTGGAGCTGATCTTCACGTGCTGCGGCGGTGGGTCTGTTCTGTATCTTCATCAGTTTGCGGGCGCCGCAGCCGTTCGACCCCCATGATTCTGCGTGTTTCCCGGCAGCCAGTCGCCGTTGACGCGTGGTTAAGTTTCTCTGACCACAGCAGCCGCCGTCACGTTCTTCCAGCTGTTCAGACCTTCAGCACTGCTTGTAAATAAACAGTCTGAAGCAGCGCTGTGACTTTAAGAGAGTCGATTACCCAGCGTCCTCTCTGCCAGACCTCAGTCTCCGGCACAATTAACTACACATGTGGACGGAGACAGAAACGCTCAGAAGCAGCCATTTCCAGCCTCCACACGCTCCTCGCGTCTTCATCCTCCTCCTCCTCCTTCCACTCGGCTGGAAGCTTTCAGCCAATCAGAGCTACGCGCCGTGTTTGTGTTGATAGCGTTAGCATTGTGGTGTGAAGCCCTCGGTGATGCCTTCACTGGAAGTACGGCGCCTTGGACTGAAGCTGGTCCAAAACCAACCAGAGTTTAGATTCTAACAGATTTAAACTCTGAGGGAGAATTCTCACGTGTCCAGGGTCCATTTCAAGTTTAGTAGCAGGCAGCACCATAAGACGACAACAACAACAACAACGACGAGGCCCGGCGCCCCCCCAACACTCCCAAACCCCCCGCCCCCTGCGTTGTACCAGCAATCCCCCTGATTGATCTCCTCGCATGAAAAGTAATTCCTTAATCATCTCCGTCTACGTTAACTCACTCAACCACTTCTATGACCTCAGAACCAAAGTAACTAAACATCAAACCATCGGACTAAATGGAACCAGGAGTTTGGAAGTAAAGTTCTGAAAAAACTGTTTTTCTCTATAAAAATAACAACAATAGCTCCCCCTAGTGATTAAAACAGTAGTATCAAGTATCAGACCAGCAGTTGAGAAATCAAATTTTAGGAGACAAAGCTCACCCTTGTGGCTAAAATATATAACTGACTTTTGCCAACATCAATCCAGTTGTTCCTCGCACTGACGTCTACATGAGTGTCACATTTGAAAAGGATTCATTTAATAGTTTTTGAGTTTTAGGGAACATAACCAAAAAATTTTAAACTTCTACATTTATACTTACTTATACTTATAAAGTTATTGTAAATAATATAAAACAATTCCCTGTGTGTGTCAGGACGTCGCCTCGGACAAATGAAGGTCCGGTTCTGGTGGCTGGTTGGAACTTTGGAGACGTGGGTTTGAGATCCATCAGCAGTTAATCCTTATTTCTCTTACTTCCATAAACTATCATTTATAAAATGATTTTTAGATCTTCTCAGGAAAGAAATCAATTATTGAACTTCAGATTCAGCTTCAACAGCGACACCTACAGGTCAGCGAGGTGAAAGGCAGTCTGTGTGAAGTGGAACGCTGAGGAGGACAGACTTCCCTCTCCTCCTCTGGAGGCGGGATCTACTCGATCCATACAATGTCTTTCAACCTGCTTCTTTTTTTTCCTGCTGATCTGCTATTGGTCAATATACAGGAAGTGAAGCTCCTGGGGAGGAGGTCCTCCCTAACCAATCAGCAACCAGAATACGAGATTAATATTTCATTGGTCCGATGAGAACTTCCTCTTCAGTTCTCTCCACTGTGGGGCGCTGCAGTGAGACATACTGGTGGTGAAGGAGAGACTTCACTGACAAATACTTTACAATAGAACTAAAAAATATATAAGTATTTGATTTAGGCCTTGTCCAAATCAATTTAATCTGTTGAGCTTCAGCAGTTTGCATGTTAGCTTAGCGGCTAGCTAGAACCCCTGAGACAGTGTTTTATTTTAGTTTTTCTGATCAAAGCAGCAGATCAGAACACACCGTCGACTCCACTTCTGCTCTACTCTTTCAAAATAAGAGCATGTGACAGAAACCGCTAAACTGCCCGGTAACAGGAAAGATAAAATGACTTGTTGCGTTTGTTAAGGATATAAACCCCTAAAATCTGATTCCGTGTGTTTGTCAGGTCACAGGTGAGGAGGATTCTAACATTTTGTTGGGAGGTCACGTAGCACATTTCAGGAGAATTGTTAGTTCTTCTTCTTCTGCGTTCAGCTTGAACACGAGTCCCGGCGGCTGTCTGTGGTTGGACTCTGAGCTCAGGATCAGGTTTTCTGGGCGAGGTGGCTGCAGAGACGTGTTCAGACATGACGACACACACCTGAGGGTGTTTTTACTGCCAGCTCCACACAGGAGAAGCTGATAAGACAGGTGTGAACCCAGCTGCACCAGAAGGAAGGAGGAGCTATCCAGGCGTCTCCTCCACCCCGTCTGCCCGGGTTCCCATCAGATAAAGAGGTTCATCTGAAAACATTTGGGAGGTTTCTGTTCAGGGCTTTCAGCAGAGCGGCCCACCTCCTCCGGTGGAACATACCTACATGTGTCTGTTCAGCTCCCCTGACCTAAGCCCCGCCCCTTCACAGACCCTTAAAATTCCACAACTCAAAACATTTAAGACAGAGGAATAAGCAGCTAACTGAAAGAAAACAGCTAGTAGCAGCTAACCGAAAGAAAACAGCTAGTAGCAGCTAACTGAAAGAAACTGCTAGAAGCAGCTAACGGAAAGAAAACAGCTAGTAGCAGCTAACTGAAAGAAAACAGCTAGTAGCAGCTAACTGAAAGAAAACAGCTAGTAGCAGCTAACTGAAAGAAAACAGCTAGTAGCAGCTAACTGAAAGAAAAAGCTAGTAGCAGCTAACTGAAAGAAAAAGCTAGTAGCAGCTAACTGAAAGAAAAAGCTAGTAGCAGCTAACTGAAAGAAAACAGCCTATGGCTGCTAACGCAGAGGAAAGCAGCGGTACATCCTGTCCTGACTATTTTTGTCTTTCAATGTCCAGCTGCAGGTCAGAACCCAGACCATGTTCTGCAGGGGACGGGTGTGAAACCTGAGGCTCGACGGCCTGGTGAGGACTCCACCATCGCGCCGGAGGACGCCGCTCGCTTCCTCAGTTGCTACTGCTCTGGACACTGTCCCGAGGGTGCCACCAACAACACCTGCCAGTGAGTAGAGACAGAACATGTCCAATGGAGGGGTCATGTGACCTCAGGACGCTACAATAATTGGATGTGTGTGCGTGTGTGTTCTCAGGACCAACGGCCAGTGTTTCGCCATCATCGAGGAGGATGAGCACGGTGAGGCCATCCTCACATCTGGCTGCATGACGCATGAAGGCTCACACTTCCAATGCAAGGTTAGTTACACACACACACACACACACACACACACGGTCACCGAGTTCAGACAGATTTTAGATAAAGAGATCTGAGAGCCTTTAAAGGGACATTTCACCAAAAACAAGGATCTACTCGACGTCTGTGTTGGAGACTTTTGGATCAAGCTTCATTCCCGGACCTTCACAACAAAACAGCGCTACATTGTCAAGTACCCCAACAAACTCCATTTAGATTTATACCCTGGTCCTCATGTCTGATATGACTCTTACTCTTGTAACAGGAAGTCTGTGAATGAGTCTCTGAACATTCTCTCATTCTTTCAGTCTGTGGGCTTTAGTGCCATCTAGTGGTGACGGCTGAGATTACAGCCTGTAGAACCCAACATGCCTGTTGATTGTGGAGGAGGGGCCAATGCAGGAGGCTGATGATCAGCTGACGCGTACCTGAGTCAGAACCTTCAGTCCTCTTTGTTTGGTCTGTATCTGGATCTGACCCACGTTCTTCACTCTGCTGCTCATCTCCACCCTCAGAACTACCGGCACCACCATCCACACAAAACCTACCGGTCCTCTTCTAGTGTCAGTCTGTCGTCTGTTCAGATGCTCCTGCTTGTAGCTCGTAGTTTTTCAGTACTAGTGTTTTTGTGAATGAAGACAACAGAGAGGAGCTCCTTGATCTACAGCGGACGGTTAAACACCTTGTTCCAACTGAGCCACTGGTGTCGCTTCTTGGATGCAGAGCCGGGGCTAAGCTAAAGGCTAGGAGGTGGAGGTACAAGCCTCTCCTCCCATCGATCCTGATGGGGAATGTGGACCTTCTGGCTGTGAGGAGCTGGAGGCTCCCGTGAAGAACCAGGGAATGTATCGTGACTCTAGTCTCGCTCCCGACCCCCTGAGTGGATCCAGCCGGCTTCACGGCGGTAAAAGCAAAGGGGAGGGTAGTTGAGCACTGGACGGGCCTCAGAACACCTGAGGGACAAAGGTCCGAGGCGGCTCTTTGTCCCTCGGGAGGCTCCGGTCGTTTGACGTATGCAGTGAGACGCTGCACATGTTCTATCAGATGTTGATGGCGAGAATCCTCCTCCATGCCGCCGTGTGCTGGGGAGGCAGCCGTGACTGACATGAACAAAAGGAGGCGGGACAAGCTGGTAGAAAGGCTGGCTCTGTGATTGGCCGGAGGCTGGACACAGAGAGAAAGAGTAAGGTCATGTTGGACCACATCCACCAGCATCTCCTCTCTGAGGAGCAGGATTGAGAGGTTCAGGAGGTCCATTGTTCCTACAGCCGTCAGACTGTAGAACTCCTGGATCAAAGGCGGAGTCTCCTGACAGAAGGAATGTCGTGATTTCCCCTGTGACATCACACAACAGCTTTATGGTTTTTCCTCGTCTTTTAATGAACGTCTTATTTTAACTTACATCACTTCTGTGGGGATGATTGGACTATTTATCCGTCCGTCACGATCTCCTCTCCTGATTGGTCTACGATGGCTTTGATTGACAGGACTCACCCAAAGCCCAGACCAGGAGGACGATCGAGTGCTGCAATACAGACTTCTGCAACGGAGACCTGCAGCCCACCCTCCCCCCTCTGGCCCCCACAGGTAACGTCAGCTCAGCACGCCCTCAGGTGAGTCATCAGGTGAAGTTCTGGTAAAGACGGACGTGTTTGGATCTTTCCAGAAGGGAGTCCTCACTGGTTGGCTTTCCTCATCTCCATGACCGTCTGCTGCTGCACCCTGATCTGTGTCACCGTGGTCTGCTACTACAGGTAGGAGCTCACCACACACACACACACACACACACACACACATACACAAGATACACACACACACACACACGTACACAAGATACACACACACACACACACACATACACAAGATACACACACACACACACACGTACACAAGATACACACACATACACACACACACACACACACATACACACACACACACAGATAAGATACACACACATACACACACACACACAGATAAGATACACACACATACACTCATACACACACACATATACACACAGGTAAACATTAACATATTTATGAGGCTTTTGTCACACTATGTAGTTCAGACTATTGACTCTTGAGATCCAACGATGTGAACAACATCAAACCTCCTCTTGGTATGGATCTCAGACTCTGTGTGTGTGTGTGTGTGTGTGTGTGTGTGTGTGTGTGTGTGTGTGTGTGTGTGTGTGTTTCAGGTATAAGTGGCAGACTGAGCGTCAGCGTTATCACAAGGATCTGGAACAGGAAGTCTTCATCCCTGCTGGAGAGTCTCTCAAAGACCTCATCCACCAATCCCAGAGCTCAGGCAGCGGCTCGGGGCTCCCCCTACTGGTACCAACACGACACTGCAACAACACACACTCTCTCAGTATACACACACACTCACACACACACACTCTCAGTATACACACACTCTCTCAGTATACACACACTCTCAGTATACACACACTCTCTCAGTACACACACTCTCTCAGTATACACACACACTCACACACACACACTCTCAGTATACACACACTCTCTCAGTATACACACACTCTCTCAGTATACACACACACTCACACACACAGAGTCACACACACACTCACACATGTTCTGCTCCCTCTGCTGGGGCAGAACTTCACCAAACGGTTCTTCTTCAGGTTCAGTAAACCGGGTCAAACCTCTCTCTCTCTCCTCTCAGGTCCAGCGGACCATCGCCAAGCAGATCCAGATGGTGCGTCAGATCGGTAAAGGGCGATACGGCGAGGTGTGGTTGGGTCGCTGGAGGGGTGAGAAGGTCGCCGTCAAAGTCTTCTTCACTCGAGAGGAAGCCAGCTGGTTCAGAGAGACGGAGATCTACCAGACGGTCCTGATGAGACACGAGAACATCCTGGGTACTGGCCTCATTCCTCTCTCTCCTCTCATAGACAGAAGGGCGTACGAATTACAGTAACGCCATTCTTTCCCCGCCGGTCGGAGAAGACGTCGGGTCCGTCACACTGACTGATGAGGGCGCCGTCGCGGGCCGAGTGGACGCGGCGCCGCAGACCTGCCCACCTGATGGAAGCGTTTGAAATGCTAATGTTACCCCGCTAAGTTCTAATCTCTCTGTCCCGCCTCCAGGCTTCATCGCCGCCGACATCAAGGGTACGGGCACCTTCACGCAGCTCTTCCTCATCACCGACTACCACGAGAACGGCTCCCTGTACGACTTCCTGAAGCTCAGCACGCTGGACACGCCGGCGCTGCTGCGGCTGGCGTACTCGGCCGCCTGCGGCCTGTGTCACCTTCACACCGAGATCTACGGCACGCAGGGCAAACCGGCCATCGCCCACCGCGACCTCAAGAGCAAGAACATCCTGATCAAGAAGAACGGCACCTGCTGCATCGCCGACCTCGGCCTCGCCGTCAAGTTCAACAGGTGAACCTCCGTGGGGTCTGGGTTCAACGCCATCCACGGGTTTCTACCAAAAACTGTTTTTAAATAATTCACTTCTACTTGAAGAATCCGAATGACGTCATTGATTCTAGGGTCAAAAACCGGTTCTGGTCCGCAACTTCCCGACCATCAGTCCAGTTGTGTCTGAAAAGATGTGGACACTGAGGGATCTGATCCTAGAACAGACTGCTGACTTCATAGAAACAGTTAGATTGAGTCACTATTTAATCTGAGGAGGAAAACTGGGTACAACGCAGGGGATTGGGGGCTTCTCAGGGTGAAACCCTTCCTATGGGGGACGACAGCTGGGACTGGTTCTAGTGAGGGCGGGTGTCTAGAGCCTTGTGTGTTTATTCTGAACGGGACCTCACAACATCTGGCTGACATTGTGGTTTGCGTTACCGTAGCGACACTAACGAGGTGGACGTCCCCCTGAGCACCCGGGTGGGCACCAGGCGCTACATGGCTCCTGAGGTCCTGGATGAGAGCCTGAACAAGAACCACTTCCAGGCGTACATCATGGCCGACATCTACAGCTACGGCCTCGTCATCTGGGAGATGGCCAGACGCTGTGTGTCTGGAGGTACACACACACATATACACACAAACATATACACACACATGTACATATATATACACACACACATATACACACACACATATACACACACACACATATACACACAAATATACACACACACACATATACACACAAACATATACACACACATGTACATATATATACACACACACATATACACACACACATATACACACACATATACACACACACACATGTACACACACACATATACACACACATGTACATATATATACACACACACATATACACACACACATATACACACACACATATACACACACATATACACACACACATATACACACACACACATGTACATATATATACACACACATATACACAAACATATACACACACACATATACACACACATGTACACACACACTTATACACACACATATATATACACACATATGTACACACACGTAAACACATATACACACACACATACACACCCACATATATACACACACACACATATATATATATATATCACTGCTATCAGGAGTCTGAGGGTTAGAATACTGAGCTGTGATTGGCTGGAGGGTTTGCGGTCCGATCCTTCCATAGTTCTGTACGTTCTGCTAAAATCACGTCTTTGACCCGACCGCGAGAACGCGGTTTGGATCTGGAGCGAGACGCCAGGGAGAATGAGAAGAACCCGGCACTCAGGTAACGTCTGTGTGTTCAGGGATGGTGGAGGACTACCTGCTGCCCTACTACGAGATGGTGCCCTCTGACCCCTCCTACGAGGACATGCTGGAGGTGGTCTGCGTCAAAGGCCTGCGACCCTCCGTGTCCAACCGCTGGAACAGTGACGAGGTGAGACGCCGCGCGTCGCTGTTGGTTTCATGACTAGGAATGGCGTTGACCCCTGACCCCTGCTGTCTTGTGTCCGCAGTGCCTACGGGCCATGCTGAAGCTGATGTCGGAGTGTTGGGCTCACAACCCCGCCTCCCGCCTCACCATCCTCAGAGTGAAGAAGACGCTCGCCAAGATGGTGGAGTCTCAGGACATCAAGATCTGACCGCCGAATCATCCCGCCGCCGGATTCACCCTCGGACCGAAAGGAGTCAGACGGGCTTCCTCTGGCTCATGACATCACTCTTCATCAGGAGGAGGAAGAGGAGGAGGGGGAGTTAGGAGATGAAGCAGGACCCTCAGGGCTGAATTACTCCTCCTTTCTACCTCCCCCTCCTCCCCCCACAGCCAGGCTTGACGCTTTCTGTGAAAGCCAAACCAGACTTTGCTAACGCCTCCCTGCAGAGTGGGGAGAGGGGGAGGAGCCTCTTGATGAACCCGCCTCCTCAGCGAGCCTCCATCCTCTCCTGCCTGTTTAAAGATGCCGAATCTTATTTTCTCTTCAGGACTGACTTCTCCTGCCATATTGAAATGTAAACGTAGAGTTAACTCTAAAGGTACTATTATATAATATCTGAACGTGTAACGTGTAAATAAACGCTGTTGATCGAGGCCACGCCTACAAGACACCTGCAAGAGTCACACACGACGACGTCCCAGCAGGAGATCGTAGAGGCGTCCCCCCGTCCTGTTTCTGTCCGTCTGGTTCCACATGTGTGAAGAGGTGGAGCTACTGTGGTTGAGTTTAACCTCAGTGGGTGGAGCCAAAGCGCCTCAACACCAATTAGGTGTGTGAGCCAATGGGAAGAGGTTTACAAGGATGACATGTCTCCACCTCTATCCTGATTTCACACCAGACATGATGCTAATTTTGTTTTCTCTCGCTGTATAATGTCCCTCTACCCGTGTCGCTGTGTTTGAACCTGATGGAGAACAAACATTTTCCTGTTGTTTTTTTCTTTTGAGAATAAACGATTCTGAATGTGACGTTTTAAGTGAAACGATCAAACGTGAGGTAAAAGTAAATGAATCGATCAGTCGGTGCAAAAGAAGGTCGGCTGATCATGGAATGTAGCGTCCAATGCTAACGATTAAATCTCAGGTGTAAAGGTAAATTAAATGCATGAATTCAGAAACTGGAAACTTCTCCAGAAGGTGTGTTGGGAAGGTTAACTTTGGCTCCGCCCACTGAGGTGTCTTCTGTCCATCAGATTATTTCTGTTTTTAGACCTCACACTGAGATTGATTTTACTGCAGCAGTGAAAGAAAGAAAGAAACTATTTCGATTTAGAGCAAATCTTGTAAGATTTGGTGAACCGGTCTAGAGCCTGGTTAGCTTAGCATTAAGAGTGTTAGCCTAGATACTAAGCTAACAGTTTCCAACCACTTCCTGTCTGTAGGCTAAGCTAAACACATGCTTGGTCTCTTGGTATGGAGACAAAAATGTTGGACTGCTCCTTTACCTGCAGCAGGTGTTGAGTTAGCGGCGCGTTAGTCAGACGCGTGTGAGGCTAACCATTTAAAGTTTTCTCTGTATTAAAGATGCAAGAAGACCCCGTGTATAAGAATAATCAATAATGTGTCAATGTTTTAATGTTTGTTTGTTTGTTGAGCAGCTGGTCGGTGCCTTATGAGTTTACCAGATGAAAACTGTATACCGTCTGTCCAATGTAACGATTTATAAGTAAATAACCTTATTTTAGTAAACAAACACACGCCGTCCCGCTTCTTTCTGCCTGTCACACAGAACGAGCTAACTGAAGCCTGGATCAATGATCAAAGCTGACTGCAGTCACATTAAGTCAGGTTTTACATCTGGAGTGGATTCTTAGCCCGACAGCCCAGTAAGTTTAAAACACTGAAATATGTCTGGATTGGATTTCTACAGAATCCAGGTTTTATCTCCACGTTTCTGTCACTAAAAGTGACAGAAACGATCAAAATAATCATAACTTAAACTTTGTTGTTAGACACAAAACTGAATTATTGTTATTGTAAAGTATTTTTCTGTTATCTGGATAAATACATTTATCTAGACTCTTAAAAGTTTCTCCTGCATGTTTTCTTTGGACACACCGCCACCTGCTGGACAGACGCTGCTGCTGCACCTCAGCAGGAACCAGGTGACAAACTATATATTATATCATTTTGATTTTGTGACGAACCGCCTCCACCCAATGCTGGGATAGGTTCCAGCCCCCGCGACACTGAACAGGATAAGTGGTTACAGATAAAGAATATATATATATTTTGGTGAAACGAATTCAAACTCTTGAATAGTTTTGAGAATTAATGGAGAAGTTTAACTTCGTGTTTTATTTTTCTTAAAGTCAAAAGCCGGTTTACCGTAGCGTTTTTCAAAACCTTCCTCTGAGGGGTTGCGTGGAGATCCGACCTCTAGTTTCAATCTCTGATCTTGCGGCAAAGACGGAAGTGGAAACAACCTACTTCCTGTCCGGAGCGCATTGGGCAGTGACGTCACCATGTGATCAAACTCTTCTTCTGCGTCTGTTATAGTTTTGTGTCAGCAGGTGAATTTGATCTGGAGTTACACGTGACTGACCCTCACCGGTTCCGATAATTGGTTCTGTTGAGCCAAGGCGGAGTTTAAACTGTTTTCTAGATGTCAATCATTCATTTTATTTATGAATACTTTAATAATAATAATAATACATTTAATTTATAATGCACTTTA
>VRLP01005896.1:0-32725 GCA_009660295.1 Lophius piscatorius
TGTGTTTCTACCATGTTTGTATCATGTTTCTAATGTGTTTCTAATATGTCTCTACATGTTTGTATCATGTTTCTAATGTGTTTCTACCATGTTTGTATCATGTCTCTAACGTTTTTCTAATATGTCTCCACATGTTTGTATCATGTTTCTAATGTGTTTCTACCATGTTTGTATCATGTTTCTAATGTGTTTCTACCATGTTTGTATCATGTCTCTAACGTGTTTCTAATATGTCTCTAAATGTTTGTATCATGTTTCTAATGTGTTTCTAATGTGTTTCTAATGTGTTTCTACCATGTTTGTATCATGTTTCTAATGTGTTTCTACCATGTTTGTATCATGTTTCTAATGTGTTTCTAATTTGTCTCTATATGTTTGTATCATGTTTCTAATGTGTTTCTAATGTGTTTTTACCATGTTTGTATCATGTCTCTAACGTGTTTCTAATATGTCTCTACATGTTTGTATCATGTTTCTAATGTGTTTTTCACCATGTTTGTATCATGTTTCTAATGTGTTTCTAATGTGTTTCTACCATGTTTGTATCATGTTTCTAATGTGTTTCTACCATGTTTGTATCATGTTTCTAATGTGTTTCTAATATGTTTTAACCATGTTTCTAATGTGTTTCTAATGTGTTTCTACCATGTTTGTATCATGTTTCTAATGTGTTTCTAATATGTCTCTACATGTTTGTATCATGTTTCTAATGTGTTTCTAATATGTCTCTACATGTTTGTATCATGTTTCTAATGTTTTTCTAATGTGTTTTTACCATGTTTGTATCATGTTTCTAATGTGTTTCTAATATGTCTCTACATGTTTGTATCATGTTTCTAATGTGTCTCTGCATATTTGTATCATGTTTCTAATGTGTTTCTAAAGTGTTTCTAATGTGTTTCTAATATGTCTCTACATGTTTGTATCATGTTTCTAATGTGTTTCTAATATGTCTCTACATGTTTGTATCATGTTTCTAATGTGTTTCTACCATGTTTGTATCATGTTTCTAATGTGTTTCTAATATGTCTCTACATGTTTGTATCATGTTTCTAATGTGTTTCTACCATGTTTGTATCATGTTTCTAATGTGTTTCTAATGTGTTTCTACCATGTTTGTATCATGTTTCTAATGTGTTTCTACTATGTTTGTATCATGTTTCTAATGTGTTTCTAATATGTCTCTACATGTTTGTATCATGTTTCTAATGTGTTTCTAATGTATTTCTCCATGTTTGTATCAAGTTTCTAATGTTTTTCTAATGTATTTCTCCATGTTTGTATCCTGTTTGTAACATGTTTGTATCGTGTTTGTAAGCTGTTTGTAACATGTTTTTATCCTGTTTGTAACATGTCTGTATCGTGTTTCTAACATGTCTATATTGTGTTTGTAACATGTCTGTATCGTGTTTGTAACATGTCTATATCGTGTTTGTAACATGTTTGTATCGTGTTTGTAACATGTTTGTAACATGTTTTTATCCTGTTTGTAACATGTCTGTATCGTGTTTGTAACATGTCTATATCATGTTTGTAACATGTTTGTATCCTGTTTGTAACATGTCTGTATCGTGTTTCTAACATGTCTATATTGTGTTTGTAACATGTCTGTATCGTGTTTGTAACATGTCTATATCGTGTTTGTAACATGTTTGTATCGTGTTTGTAACATGTTTGTAACATGTTTTTATCCTGTTTGTAACATGTCTGTATCGTGTTTGTAACATGTCTATATCATGTTTGTAACATGTTTGTATCCTGTTTGTAACATGTCTGTATCGTGTTTCTAACATGTCTATATTGTGTTTGTAACATGTCTGTATCGTGTTTGTAACATGTCTATATCGTGTTTGTAACATGTTTGTATCGTGTTTGTAACATGTTTGTAACATGTTTTTATCCTGTTTGTAACATGTCTGTATCGTGTTTGTAACATGTCTATATCATGTTTGTAACATGTTTGTATCCTGTTTGTAACATGTCTGTATCGTGTTTCTAACATGTCTATATCGTGTTTATAACATGTTTGTATCGTGTTTCTAACATGTTTGTAACATGTTTTTATCCTGTTTGTAACATGTCTGTATCGTGTTTGTAACATGTTTGTATCCTGTTTGTAACATGTTTGTATCCTGTTTCTAACATGTTTGTATGGTGTTTGTAACATGTTTGTATCGTGTTTGTAAAATGTCTGTATCGTGTTTCTAACATGTTTGTATCGTGTTTGTAAAATGTCTGTATTGTGTTTGAAACGTGTCTGTACCCTGTTTGTAACATGTTTTTATCGTGTTTGTAACATGTTTGTATCCTGTTTGTAACATGTTTGTATCGTGTTTGTATCTGCAGTGACTTCCTGTGATCAACAGCAAGAATATTCCTGTTTACATTACACTGATATTATATCAAAATATTCTTCTGTTTCCACCACCAGAAGATGTCGAGATTAAGGCTCATTTCCACAAAGTTCCGTTTGAGTTTTCTGTCAACAAAACAAGAGGTAAACAACAACAACAAATGTTTAATTCATGATTATATCAGAGAAAATTCAGATATATTTACAAATATGTTTCCAGAAATTAATTTCGCACACTCGAACATATATATTAACAAATATATTTACACCTGTTTATATTTCCGTATGTGCCTGTATGTATGTATGTATATATATATATATATATATACATATATATATATATAAATATAGATATATGTAAAACTTCTACCTGGTTACGTATATGTGGCTGAAGTCAAAGGTCAACGGATCTTACAGGTGTCTGGAGTGGATTTTTTCTTCTGATTTGCTCCAGAAACCTGTTTTCAATCAAAGGAAACTCATTAATCAAAATGTAAACAAAAACAATATTCTGTATTTATGTGTTGATCAGAAAAATAAATATGTTTGTCACTAAACACGAACTCTGTCATTTCTTGATAAACATTTGATTAATTGATGATGTCATTAGAAATCATCCTCCGTACTAATCATCATTCGTCACCAGCATATCTTCATCATCATCATTTATGAGTTTTGATTGGTTTCTGATCCCGGGGACACACAACTGACCTTTTTCTTGGCATTCAGAGCAGCGATCTTACTCTCAATGTCGGACACCTGCAAAGAAACTCAAATCACTGACGAAATCTCTGCACACAAGCAAAGGATTCGGACCTCTAATTCTATTCGCTTAGCATCACTCTGTAAGGTCAAACAGGATTTTGAATTGATTTTAAGACGCGTCCATTTGAAGAGCTCTATTTCCTAAATGTCCTGTGGAATAGCAATTAACATAGCTTTTCGGCTGCTAGCTGATTGATAACAACAGTCAATATTAGCTATTGTAGCTGATGTAGCTAACATTAACTATCAGAGCTAACAGTACCTAATGGGAGATATTACAGATGAAATTAGCTACTTTTGGCTATGATTAACATTAAAAACTAACTGATAACTAACTAACATTAAACGATCAAGTTAATAGAGTAAATTTATACGATCAGGATTAGTCTCCACTTCCAAGATCCCCCAGAGACTCTACTGGCCAGTTCAATGCATTCTCTGTACTGTCCAGTGTCCAGAGTTGACGCACCATCAATCTGCTTCTGTAATTGGTCTAACGGCTCTGACTCCGGTGCCAGAGACTGGACTTTGGTGTTTATGGATTCAGGGATCGAGCCCATTTTGATTCGCTCCAGAATTGAATTGTTCTTAATTCCCTGAATATCTCACAGGCTTTGTATACTAGAAAAATCAATCTTAGCTTAGCATGTGCCATTACTTCATACAGGTCGGAGCCTTGACCCACCTCGCTCTCTGCGCTGTGGACTCTGGCAGCAGTCAGCGCCACCACATCCTCGAGCTCTGACAGCTCAGAGTCCGTCGTCCCTCCGAATTGGCTCTTGGCGGTTTGCTCAAGTCTTCGCAGCTTCGTCTCCAGTTCATATGACTGACCGGCTGCCATGTACACCTGGAAAGGTGAGACAACAAACAACCCTAGGTCACCTGAAAGGGTGTCCACAAACAACAACAAACAACAACAGGGCTGTGTATGACTGCGACACACACTGGTAATGTGTGTGTGTGGGAGGAGAAACTCAGAGGATTAACACCAGACCGACTCTAAGGAACACTATGACATTAGCTAACGTTAGCTAGGTGGCTAACATGAGCTATGACATTAGCCAATGGCAGCTAACATTAGCTAACACGTGCCTAACAAAAAGATACAGAGCCCGGTTGACCTGCAGGCGCCCGGTGGAGGACGCTGCAGCGGCATATACACACCACGTAAACACATGACGATTCTCCGATGATGTCTTTATGAGGTCACTGGTTAACATTTTTAGAAAGTTAGTCAGCTCCTCCTCCTGGACCCAAACTGAAACCTGTTTGTTTTACAGATACCCAGTCCCTTTTGGAGCCGGTCGAGTTCCGCCATTCTGGTGGGTGGGGCTTAGTAGGACCGTCACATTAAAGCAGGTTAGGCTTGCAATTCGTGGTTGGAGCTTACATTTTCCTCAAGTTCCCTGAAAGCATCGTCTGCTTGCTTAGCGTCAGTCGCTACTATGTGGGACCTGTGAACCGGTTCCGACAGTCCATACTCGACCATGGCGTTTTCTGTGGCGTTAATGGTTCTCAGGACCTCAGTGGTGAGGTCACAGAGGGCAGCAGCAGTCGATCTCTGAAAGCCATGTAGAGGGCAGATGTTAGCAGCTGGAAACAACATCTGGTCCAGCAGCAGCTACTGGCCCGTACACCAGAATCCCACAAGAGTCTGGAGGTGCTTCTGTCTAATTGGCTCAGCGGCAGATTACGTCGCTGTAAACTTTTTCAATTACAAGTCCAGGAGAACAAATGAAGGTCTGGGTTAAGATTAGCTGAGTTGCTGGTGGGTCGATTCCTTCAGTGTACGGTCCTAACATGAAGATCGTACTGCACTGGGGTCTGAAGGAACTCTACCCAAGACTCTTCAACCGGCCGTGTGTCCTGTAAACTGGATTTGAAGCTAGGTTGAGCTCAAATTCTTCATCCGGACCTCTGTCTTACCTTCTGCGCCTCAGTGTGCATCTCATCGCTGGAGGAGCTCAGGTCTTTGTCCTTTAGGGAGTCCACAGGAACGGATGAGATGCCCCTCCTGCCGGCTGGACCTTTCCCCATGGACTTTTTTCCGGCTTCGTCATCCGAGGAAAGGCCCTTATCGGTCAAGTTCCCCGCCAGCTCGCTTAGCTTCTTCCTCAGCTTCTCCTCCTCGTTCTGGACCGACGGGGCCTGCCGGACATTAGAAAATATATGTACTGATGTATATAAAATAAAAGACCAAGTTTCCATGACAACAGTATTTACTTAAAAATAGAAAAGTTTGTTTGAAAAAAAAAAAAATTAAACTTTCTGAATGCATGCCAGGCCAGCAGGTGGCGATCTGAAACCACACCCTCGACTTTATTGAAAATATTCTGCCATAAATACTATGGTCGTGTAAACAGGACCAGAAAGGAAGTTATCACCAGGCAGAAGAAGATCTGACCTCATCAGCCACTGTGATCTTCTCCTCCAGACGACTCAGCAGGTTCTCGATGGCGAACATCCGTTTGTTCAGCTCGTTCATCTACAGGTCAAGAACACAGCGACAGGATGTGGTGAATGCAAAACTCCCAACTGTCATGGCATCAACAGCTGGCAACATTCAGTGACAAGCTGATGGTTCTTACAGGCGGGGCTTGTCCCAGGTTCTCCTGAGAGGAGGCCTTGCTGTTCCGGCGGCGGTAAGGTGGCTGTTGGTACATGGCGGGGTACCTCGGGTAGTCATCCTCATCAGAAGTGTCCACGTACTGCTGACGGGCCACCGAGGAGCTGATCTTAGACAGAGAGCGAGCCCGGATCATCCGGTTCTCTACATAGTCATCTAGTAACACACAGGTAGAGACAGACAGGTTAGGGTATGATAGGTTAGAGAATGATAGGATGGAGACAGACAGGTAGAGAAAGTCAGTTAGATACAGACAGTTAGAGGAAGTCAGGCAGAGTTAGACAAACACAGACAAGTATGCCGAAAAAGTTTCTTTATGTTACCCTTAACATTGTTCTCCTGGAATGAATGAATGAATAAATGAATGAATGAATGAGTGAGTGAGTGAGTGAGTGAGTGAGTGAGTGAGTGAGCGAGTGAATGAATGAGTGAGTGAGTGAGTGAGTGAGTGAATGAATGAATGAATGAATGAGTGAGTGAGTGAGTGAGTGAGTGAGTGAGCGAGTGAATGAATGAGTGAGTGAGTGAGTGAATGAATGAATGAATGAGTGAGTGAGTGAGCGAGTGAATGAGTGAGTGAGTAGGTGAGTGAATGAATGAAGGAGTGAGTGAGTGAGTGAGTGAGCGAGTGAGTGAGCGAGTGAATGAATGAGTGAGTGAGTGAGTGAATGAATGAATGAATGAATGAGTGAGTGACTGAGTGAGCGAGTGAATGAATGAGTGAGTGAGTGAATGAATGAATGAATGAATGAGTGAGTGAGTGAGTGAGCGAGTGAATGAGTGAGTGAGTAGGTGAGTGAATGAATGAATGAAGGAGTGAGTGAGTGAGTGAGTGAGTGAGCGAGTGAGTGAGTGAGTGAATGAATAAATGAATGAGTGAGCGAGCGTGGCATTCGCTCACTGACCAGTAGAACAAAAATATTACAATACATCACTTAATGAAAAATAGATATTTGCATCTTACAAGAAACAACTAAATCCCCACACACCTGTACCCCTATCATTCAAAGCAATGACACACCTGTACTCATGTCACCATAAATGATCACGCACCTGTACCCCTGTCATTATAACTGATCACGCCCCTGTACCCCTGTCATTATAAATGATCAAGCACCTGTACCCCTGTCATTATAAATGATCACGCACCTGTACCTCTGTCATTATAATTGATCACGCACCTGTACCCCTGTCATTGTAACGGATCACGCCCCTGTACCCCTGTCATCATGTGTGATCACGCCCCTGTACCTCTGTCATTATAACTGATCACGCCCCTGTACCTCTGTCATTATAACTGATCACGCACCTGTACCTCTGTCATTATAAGTGATCACGCACCTGTACCAATCATTATAAGTGATCACGCACCTGTACTTCTGTCATTATAAGTGATCACACACCTATACCCCTTTAATTATATTGATCATGCACCAGTTCCACTGTCATTATAAGTGATCATGCACCTGTACCCCATCATCATAATTGATCAGGCATCTGTACTCCTGTTGTTATAATTGATCACGCACCTGTACCCCTGTCATATAAGTGATCACACACCTGTACCAGTCATTAAAACTGATCACGCACCTGTACCCCTGTCATATAAGTGATCACGCACCTGTACCCTTGTTGTTATAAGTGATCACGTACCTGTACCCCTGTTATATAAGTGATCACACACCTGTACCCCATCATCATAATTGATGACACACCTGTACCCCTTTCATTATAAGTGATCACGCACCTGTACCCTTGTTGTTATAAGTGATCACGCACCTGTACCCTTGTTGTTATAAGTGATCATGCACTTGTATCGCTCACTTTTCAAACGGAACCCACTTTTAAACTATTGCCCACATGGCGCTTCAACACCTCTTTGTTGGAAGATACAGAATTTGACAAAATCGTAAGAAAAGAGTTGGCATCCTTCTGGAAAAACAAATGACTCTCCATCATTAATATGGGAGACAGGGAAGGCAGTTATGGAATGTAAAATTGTGTCTTGTGAAAAATTTACACAAAATCTTTTTTAGACAAAATTTAGTTTAAAATAACTGAATTGCTACAACTTGGATCCAACAGTGTGATATATATATATATATATATATATATATATATAGTATATATAATCAAGAAAATAATAAATAACAATAATTACTGATTGAACTGGGAAGTGTACACAATCACCACAGGAAATTAATCATATCTTCTACACCGTAAAAAAAAGTCCCCGTATGGACTCAAATACCTTACAGAGTACTGAGATACTGTGACAGACTACATTTCCCATGATATGTCTATTTTCCCATCTCTTACACGAGCAGGTCTTAGCTCGGCAAACACTCCTATTAGGCAGAACTGTAACGGTGGCGGCACGTAGATAGACATTCGCCTGTTGTGCGATCCTGTGTACGTCTATGCAAAGTAAGTACTCAGTAAACCGCTTGTAGCTTGTTGTTGTGTTCAATATGATTTTGAGCAATTGATATTATTAGCATGCTGCTAATGTTAGCAACTACTGTTAGGGATAGCTCATATAGACTCTGTGCTCCACTTGCATACTGTTTAAGGCTATGTGTGAGTTAAAATTGTATATGGAGATCTAGCAGAGTTCAGTCAGAAAGATTGTCCTGATAAAGTACGGTCACAGTTACTGCTCACCCCATCCTCACCTTTAGCACATGCCTGGTATCAACTTCCTGCTTCAAGGGAGGGGAAATTAATTGATATCAGCTAGCCTCATACGTCCACTCACTGTCAAACCTGCTTGCTCCTCCTCATCATCACCTCATCACCATCAGCTACTGTCTTTAAATGCGACCCTCTCCATCCAGCTAGTTCTTGCTAGAGATCCATCAGTTTCCTCATTCATCAGCCTCAGCAGAGACATCAGCCACAACCACCGGTATGCAGACTCCAGAGGGGGGGTTTTCCTTCTGCTGCTCAGGGCACAGACCCTTCGATCACAATCTCACCGAAGAGTCTGAGCGCCAAAGACTTTCTAATGGACTCATTATCGCACATCTGCTGCTGTAATAAATCATTCATCCTTTGGACATCTGGTCTTTTCGGATTCCACCAACAACGTAAGGAAACTATTAAACGTCATTAATATGTCAAAGTGTAACAACCAAAGGCAATAGTAACATCACTCAATGCAGAAAAAGCATCTGACAAAGGTAACTGGTCTTTTCTCTTCACTGCTCTTCACAAATGTGGACTGGGAGAGTCATTCATTGAATGGATAACAGCCCAGTAGAACTCACCAGAGGCAACAGTCACCGCTAAAGGGATTACATCGCAGAGTTTACCTTTACAGAGAAGAACCAGACACGGACGAATAATTCAAATTATTCATCAAACCTCCATCTGCTGCAGTTCATCAAAACCTCAACATCAAAGGAATCTGCTCTCCTCCATCAGATCACAAAATCATTTATATGCAGACGACATGCCACTATATCTACAGCAGCCCAAAAAAACATTATAGAGACCTCCTCACAACTGTCAGATTACTTCATCAACAGGTCAACATCAACAGTACTGCCGATCAGAGAGGATTCCCCTCCACTGGAACAAGCTCCTGATCTGGACCCTGATTGTTGTGTCCGATCTGGAATAATTCGGACTTTCACATTAACAAAACAAGCCTAAACTTGAGTTCATGGGAACAGAAAGGAAGCACACAGCTGCATCCCCTCTTTGAAGAGAATAAAAAAAAGATCATTACATGCAACTAAAAAACACGATTAAATAAATATGTCTATTCCCTCAGATCCTTTTACAACCAGCCACAGCTGTTAAAGAGATCCCAACGATGTCTCCAGCATCAAGAAAGGCTCTCTAGGTTATATAAACTACCCTCAAACACGGACTCCATACATTTACCCATCTCAAATGAGAAAGAACTTTTCTCATTTGATTTTTTATTTTGTTTAAAAATACATTCTCGAGACAAAGAACACCTACAAATCAGCCGATCCAGAATCCTGCACAGAACACGTCACACTCTGTGAGATGAATAAAGCAGGCCTCTCTGATTCCGAGGAAAGGCTCTCAGAATGTCACAGATTCCTATTTTCACACCGTGTGGCTGTGATCACCCGTCCAGAACTTTTGGGTTACTGTCACATAAAGGTTTTCCTCCATCTTCGGCTGCATTATCCATGACTTGTTCTCACCGGGTGACACAAGCACCATCAATCATCCACACAAACCATCAAAGCCACTCACGGGTCGAAACCATCCCTTCATATCCATGACACAGTGGCACAGCTGCCTCCCAGTGAGAAGGGTTCCAGGTACGACTCCGTCTCTGCCCTTCCAATTTGTGCAGATGGGACATGTTCTATAGGGTTCGGTATGGGTTCTTTCTTGGTTCTCCAGGTTCCTCCCACAAACTGCATGTATATGCAGAAATGTTTATTACAAAATCTTGGCACAAACCATGAGTGTATGCACAGACAGTTTAGGCAAAAGAAATGTTTTAGCCAGACAGGTTAGACAATGAAAGGTTACAGACAGACAGGCTGGGACAGACAGGTGAGACACATAGAGGTTAAAGTCAGACAGGTAGAAACAGAAAAGTAGAAACAGATATGTAACTATCCCCCTGTAACTCATGCGGCTGTTCTCTTCAGTGGTCTTCACAGCAGATCATCTGTCTCCATCTTCCCCTTCCTCTGTCACATCAACCAACTGTATGTCCTCCCTCACCACATCCAGAATCCTCCTCCCTTCTCCTCCCATTCTTCTCCTGCCTGCAGCTCCATCTCCAGCATCCTTCTACCAGTAGATCCACTATCCCTCCTCTTCACGGGTCAGAACCATCTCAATCTGTCCTCTTTGACTTTGTCTCCAGGATGTCTCACCTGGACTGTCCCTCTGATGTCTCCTTTCTAATCCTGTCCTTCCTCCTCACTCCCAGAGAACATCTGAACATCTTCAGCTCTGACCCTTTTCTAACCATAACCATCGCTCTATCTCTATTAGTCTATAACGCTGACAGTATCACTCTGTCACTAGTGAGTTCTGTAGTGTGTGTTTTTGAGTACTGTGGGTAATGTTAGTAATGTTAGTAATCTGAGAACTGTGAGTATTGTGAGTATTGTGTGGATTTTGAGTACTGTGAGTACTGTGAGTACTGTGCTCATTGGGAGTACTATGAGTAATGTGAGTAATGTGAGTAATGTCAGTATTGGGAGTATTGGGAGTACTGTGAGTACTGTGAGGTCACACACTGTCTTTGGGTCAAAAACCATCTCATCACTCTTCCCCACATTCAGTAGCAGTACACAAAGTCCTCTGCTTCAGAGTGGCGGGCCGACGGGCTGCTGTTACTGTGAGACGGGCCCAGAATAGCTGAGTCATCAGAGAATTAAAAGATGCAGGTTCCAGAGTGGGTCCTTTTGCAGTCATTGCTGTAAAATGGGAAAGGGAATGGGGAACTGACACAGCCCTGGAAGATGCCAGTTCTAATGGACCGTGGTTCTGAGAGAACCTCGTTCACCTTGACCTGCTGGGTGCGGTTATTCAGGAAGGAATAGAACCATCCCAGAAGGTAGGGATTTAAATTCAGCTGTTCCACTTCGCTGATCAGCAGGTGTGGCTTCAAGTCCTGAATCCTGAGCTGAAATCATCACACAGAACCAGTGTGTAGACTCTGGGTCTCATCCAAACCCGCCTTTGCTTACACGCAAACTGAAAGAGTCTGAAAGTCTGCCTACCTCCTTCCTTAGCGGCGACACCATAATCCTCTCCCTCTCACTTCCTGACAGTGGAGGTCAGAACCACAGCCCTAAAGTCACTGTGGACCTTTGGGGTGCTTTTTGGGTCAGGTGTGAGGATTGGGGATAAGAGAGTCGACTGATTTCTGGAATATGGGGCACCATGCTGGTATCAGCTCCTCAGCGCAGACTTGAAGGATGGACCAGTAGCCTTCTCGTTGGGTTTGTGTGTGAACTTGGACTGGACAAGATTTGGATCTCCAGTCTTTAATCCTGTGTTAAAGAGATTGTCTCCCAAACAGCCTTACACTCTGAGGAAAAGTCTTGGGTTTCAGATCGCAGACAAACTCCTTCAGTAACCTCGCTTCCTGCAGGTCGTTTCTTCTTGACTGGAGACATGTTGATGATTCTCCTCATAGTGTCCCACACTTTCCTGGAGTTTTTGGAGGCAAAGTTCTGATCAAGGATCTCCTTGTGTTTCAGATCCTTTCGGACAGTTTTCAGGAGAAATCTGTCCCCGTTCCCGATTGCTAACTTTTTGCGATTTTTGTGGTTGTCCTTAACTGCCTTGGTTATTTGAGGTTTCTTGTTCAGATATAAATCAGATACATCAGATACATCAGATACATCAGATACATACGTCATTTCCCTCTGAGGAATGTCATTATCCACGCAGAAATGACAGTATTACAGTACTGTGAGTATTGTGAGTACTGTGAGTATAGTGAGTACTGGTCGTACCGTGCCTATTGTTAGTACTGAGTATTGTGAGTATTTTGAGTATTGGTAGTACTTTTAATACTGTGAGTTTTGTAGGTACTGCAAGTACTGTATTGTGTACCCGGTCTTATGGCGTATCGGTCCAGGCTCTTCCTTCGGTTCATGCGGTGGTTGTAGACGTCATAGTCCAGGTCATTCCTGAAACACCGGTCCTCCTGGATCTGGATCTGCTGCACAGAACAGGGACCAGAACACCTGAAAGACTTGTTCACATGAAGACCAGTTCATATAAAACAAGGCTTTTCTTATAATGTAATCTATAATCTATAATCTAGTTTCATTTAGAGACCTGTGTACAATCTAATCAAATATAGAGACCTTTTATAATCTAATTGTATATTAAATGCTGGTTACATCCAGTGGCCTACGAAGCAGCGGAGTCCCGTTACGCGTTTCCCGCCAGCAAAGGAGACGGTGCAACAGAAGGCATAAGCGGGGATGTTGAGCGGGGCTAATAGCTAAGCCAAAGGTTAGTCCGTGACAAGAGCTGCTTCCCTTCTATCTTGCTTTCTAGCGTCCGCTCCTTGTAGAACAAATTGGACTACCTGACGCCGGACTTAACAACAAAACGGGAGATGAAGGACTGCTGCGCCATAATTCTTACGGAGACATGGCTGAATCCATCCATGCCGAACAAAGCCATTAGCATGGAGGGGCTAACAACATTCCTGTCGGATAGAAGCAAGTCTCTCACTGGTAAATCCCGGGGCATTGGTGTCTGCATATACACCGATAATAGCTGGTGCAACAATGGAGAGATGATCTCAAGTCACTGCTCTTCTGATGTAGAGTTACTGATTGTGAAACGTAGGCCTTTTTATTTACCCTGGGAATAAACTGTTATCATCATCACAGCAGTATATATACCCCCCAGTGCAAAACCAGAGAAGCCCTTAATGTTCTCTTCAATCTCAACATCCAGAGGGAGTTTTCATTGTGGCAGGGGGTTCTAATCACTCCAATATGAAAACTGTGTTTCCTCACTTCTATCAGTATTTGGATTTGCAACCAGGGGAGAGAACACGCTGGATCGGGCCTACAGTAACATCAAAGAGGTAATCAGGGCAGCAACCCGCTCCCACCTCGGCTCCTCAGACCGTCTCTCTGTGATGCTAATGCCTGCATACAAACCCCAGCTGATCTTAAAAAAATCCACTGTGAAACAAATGGGGGTCTGGCCTGCAGGAGCTATGGAAGCATTAAAGGATTGCTTTGAGTGCACGGACTGGAAAATGTTTGAGGAACCTGCTACAGACAGTCACCCCACGCGGGTTGAGGAGTATCCTGAGTCCGTAAGTGTAAGTGTGATCAAAAACATCTCCACAAGAAACCCTGGAAAACCAGTAAGGTACGTGCAATGCTGAAAGCATGTAATATCGCTTTTAAATCTGGCGATATGGGTGCACTTAGAACAGCTAGAGCCAACCTGAGCCATGTTATAAGAGTTGCAAAGCATACTTATGGTCAGAAAGTACAGGACTTCGTCCATGATCCCACAAGAACCAGACAAATTTGGCAGGGTATTCAAGCCATCACAGAATATAAACCTACTCCTCCCCCCTGTGAGTATCAATGAACTAAATAACCACTTTAGGAGATTTGAGTCACGGGGTGAGGAAATCTATTCCTCACCCCGATGAGCAGCCACTCAGTCTAGTCACAGCTGATGTCCGGAGAACCCTGAGGAGAGGGAGCACTTGGAAAGCAGCGGGCCCCGACATCATACTAGGTCGGGTGCTCAAGGAATGTGGTGACCAGCTGGATGGGATTCTCACGAACATTTTCAACATCTCCCTGAACCAGGCTGTAGTTCTTTCATGTTTCAAGACTGCTAAAATTATACCAGTGCCCAAAAAACTCGAAAGCTGCTCCCTAAATGAATACTGCCCTGTAGCTCCCACCCCTATCATGATGAAATGCTTTGAGAGGCTGTAAGGACCACATTGACCCCAGACTTCACCCCACATCAGACCCGTACCAATTTGCTTACCGCCCTTACCACTCCACAGAGTGCGCCATCTCATCTGCACCTCCCCTCCCCCATTCTCACCACCTTTTACAGGGGCACTATAAAGAGCATACTGACCAGCGGCATCTCTGTCTGGTCAGGAGCCTGCAAGGCCACTAACTGGAGGTCCCTGCAGGGGGTGGTGAGGACAGCGGAGAAAATCATCGGGACTTCACTTCCACCCATCCAGTTCACTGCAACAAAACGCTGCCTGACCAGGGCTCGCAACATTAGCAGAGACCCCTCCCAACCCCACCATGGACTGTTCTCGCTGTTGGCCTCTGGAAAGAGGTTCCGTAGTCTTCGGAGCAGAACAGGATCAACAATAGATTCTTTCTGCAATCCATAAGACTGTTGATCTCCATATAATACCCATCACCCCTCCCTTATATAAACATACTCACACACACTATAGACACTATAGAAGACTGCCCCATAAGGCTGTTTACAACACACGTACAAAAATAGTATCTTATCTTTTTATTCTGTATAGCTTTTTTAAAGATCTTGTCATGTCTTGTCAGTAGTTGTTTAGGTTTCACAAGGTTTCCTGTCTTTGCTCTTGTGACTCATATCCCTCTCGTTCTCTAGCTCCCCGTACGTCCTGTTGCTCGCCCACTCTGTGATTGTGGTGTACTGTCTGATTGTCAATCCCTGCCTCCTAATGTATTTCATCTGTGCTCCCCTGTCCACCTGTGCCAGATTGTGTTGTTCCCTCCTATCAACCTTTCCAGCCTTTATTCCTAGTGTGTGTTCCCATTGATTTGAGGTTCCGACCATCGGACTTTGTATTTTGTCTGCACCCTTGGATATTATTTGTCTCTTCCTTAAACAGAATTTTTTTTGAAAAAAGAAAAATGTTTTGGATTTGTGCTTTTGGGTCCAAACGGTGATACTAGTCTGACAAATTTAATTGCATATAGAGACTCGTACCTGCACCGACGCTCGCCGTGAATGAGGAAAATAGTCTTCAGGGTCAAAGTCCAGAGGATGAACCGACAGCAGACGTTTGTTCTTCCTCATCTAACTCAAAGAAGAAGAGGAAATGGTTCCTCGGTCTCGTGTTCACCTCCAAATAAGTTGCATGATTCTTTTCATATCACAACTCTATTGTTTACCGCTTTGTAGCGCTGAGTGTCGGCCTCGCCATGGTCATCCTCCATCCCATTATATACGTCTACGGAAACACAGAAGAGATGTTTTTAGATTCACATAAAAAAAAATAACCCTTACATGAAGGCTCAAAGGTCAGACCCCATTTAATCTTAATCTTTAAACTTCTTCTGTTTTCAGAGATATTAAATTAAATCATGGGGCATGACTTACGGCTGCGGACGTCCGGCATGCTCTGTGTGTCATCATCTCGTCCTCCTGATGGAGAAATTCAGCATATGGCAATTAGCATCAGCATTTTGTTTCTTATTTGATTCGATTAGGCAAAGGTGGTATATATATATAGATATAAACAACAGCATCAACATTATGTTCATAACAATATAACTATGTGTGCGAGTTTATTTTGCGTGTGTGTGTGAGTGCGAAAGATGTCATTAGGGGGGTCATAGCTAGGCAATGTTGACCCCAAGTGGTAGGCAGAGAGGGACCCAAGCAGCCACTGAACCCGGTGGTCCCCCACAGCCTGAAGGACCCGAGGCCACGAGCCCCTGAGCGGACCGCATGCCAATCCCAAGGGAGAGCCAACCAGGGGCCACAGAGGGAGCGCCCTGATCAAGAGCCGGCCCACAGAACGAAAGTTGATGGCAGAACCAGAACTTGATCTTGGCAATGCTTAAGGCATTGAGAAGTTTGTGTGCTTAGTTCATCTCCATATCGATGTTAGTGAGGTCACCCAGAAGGCAGAGGGAGGGGAAAGATTGATATATGGCACCCTGGACATACTGATAAGTCTTAAGAGATCCTCTGCCAGAATTGATTGACAGCTGCACATAACCACATAGCATGCATATAACAATCCTGTATGTTCCCCTTGCAATGTAAGCAAATGTTTGCATGTAAGAGACCCATTCTGAACATCCTTTGTCATCAGAGATCAAAGACGTTTGAGGTCACCTAAGGTCACCTGACTCACCGTCTCCATTCAGCCTCTTGTATAGTGACCTCATGACTTTGGCACTACCAAAACGTTTGAAGCGGTTCCTCACGTTGTCGTGGTACCAACCAGCCGTACCAATCTTCACCACCCTGCAGACAGACAGAGCCACATTAAAACCTGTACAGCTCTGAAGCTAAGCTAGTAGAATTCAGGTGATGTGAGCATAGATTTTTCAGTGGACATGTTGTTGAAGGGGAGAGAGATGTGTAGGTGATGGGCAGATGTAGTGATAAGGACAGGAACCTTGAAGGAAAGATGGTGGTACATTATGCCAAAAGGATGGTAATGGCTTTGGTGAACATATATTTCAAGAGGAAGGAGGAGCACAGGGTGGCGTAAAAGAGCCGAAGAATGAGTGACGGAGGGATCCAAGGCGGAGGTGGGACTGCACCAAGGATCAGCACTGAGTCCCTTCTTGTTTGCTGTGGGGATGGACAGGCTGAGTTTCCATGGACTATGATGTTGGACATTGTGATCTGTAGTGAGAGCAGAGAGCAGGTGGAGGAGAACTGGAGAGTTGGAGGTATGCACTGGTGAGAAGAGGAATGAAGGTCAGTGGCAGGCAGACAGAATACATGTTTGTGAATGAAAGGGAGGCAGGAGGAGGAGAGGATGGAGAAGTAGAGGTGGAGAAGGTGCAGGAGTTTAAGGACTTGGACTCAACTATTCAGAGCAACTGGGAGTGTGGAGAAGATGTGAAGAAATTAGTGCAGGTTGGGTGGAGAAAATTGTGATGAGTTATCTGTGACAGAGGAGGAGCAGCAGGAGTGACGGGAAAGGTTTCCAAGATGGAGGTGAGAACAGTTCTGCTGGATGGTTTAGAGAGGGTGGTTCTGACCAGAAGACAGGAAGCAGAACTGAAGATGTTCAGATGTTCTCTGGGAGTGAGGAGGAAGGACAGGATTAGAAAGGAGACATCAGAGGGACAGTCCAGGTTAGACGTCCTGGAGACAAAGTCAGAGAGGACAGACTGAGATGGTTCTGACCCGTGAAGAGGACGGATAGTGGATCTACTGGTAGAAGGATGCTGGAAATGGAGCTGCAGGCAGACCTCATGACCTCCTGATTCACCTCTCTTACCAGGCGTACTAATGTGTCCAACTGCTTAATTTCTTAAGATCACTTTCTATAGGCTAAATGTGAGAATGCTAGAATCTTATCGGGCAGAGGTAGCTCGGTGACCTCCACCTACAAGTCCAGGTTGCAGAGCATGAAAATCCAGCTGATGAGCCTGAGGCCACCAGCCAATTGGTGTCCCCTTACCCTTTCAGAAGCTCCAACTCCCTGTGGGATCTCACCTGGTCATGCGGCAGTTGTCACACACCCAGCCGTGCTCCTTCTTGTTGTAGCGGCTGCAGGACTTGCAGGTGAACATGCTGCAGTCCAGACACTGCCGCTTGCTGTTGAGCAGGAACTTGAAAGGTTGCAGGCAGCAGATGCAGAGCGAGTCTGACACCTGGCTCTGAGAACCCAGAAGCTCTCGCTTGGAACCCTCCTTCTCGATTTTAGTCTTCAGATCACTACGAATCAGAGTATGTTTGATAGGGTCAGATGTCACATCTTCCTAATGATATCATCATTGTCTTTGATGGCATGCACAAAATCCGTAACTCAGGATCGTCTTTTTTTTTCTTTCAATCTCACAGTGTCCCCATGGGACTTAATGTACTATAGAATATGTAGATAGATAGATAGATGGATAGATGGATAGAAAGAAAGGTAGATACCAATGGCTGCCTGCTGCCATGACATTTTGATTTCCCCACAGGGATTAATAGTTATAAGTTATCGATCTATCTATCTATCTATCTATCTATCTATCTATCTATCTATCTATCTATCTATCTGCCTGCCTGCCTGCCTGCCCGTCTGTGTGTCTATACGACTACTATCGGGATATACCACTATTATTATAACATATGTCACTTTCATTACAACACCTATAATAATATAATAACACCATACTACTGATGTTATGGATGGATATTTGGATTTATTATACAAATATGATCATTACAATTGAATAGAATAGAATAGAAACATAGTGTGATGTGCTGTAATAATATAGCTGCTTCCTGGTGGATGGATGAATGAGGTTACCCTGTATTCATGAGTCACATGGTCTTGGACCATCAGGTTCTGAGTCTGTCTCTGTGACTGTTTGCCCCAGGGCTGATGGGAGCTGCAGTCTTCGGCAGGGAACAGAGAGCATCTTTGTCAGCTTCCTGTTTGCTCCTTTTGTCCTCTGGGCCACATGACGGAGCCCTGATCGACTGAGACAACCACGTCTGTTAGGTTTGCATTCCTCCAGAGCTCACATGATGGACCAGATGGACCCGATGGACACGCTCAGAAGAACAACAACCAAAGAATGGGTGGAAAGGAGCTTGTTATGGCTGAAGAGAGGAAAAACCTGAATCTGTGACCAGACACTGATGAGCACTTTCTACAGAGAACCTCTTTGTTGACTAGGGACTATACAGATCCTCAGTGATGACCAAGGTCTACAGAGATCCTCAGTGATGACCAAGGTCTACAGAGATCCTGACAAAAGAACAGTGTCTACAGAGAACCTCAATAATGACCAGCGTCTACAGAGAACCTCAGGGATGAAGTGATGATCAGTGTCTACAAAGAATCTCACCCAATGACTAGCGATAACAGAGAACCTCAGTGATAACCAGGGTTTTCAAAGATATCTCAGTGCTGATAAGGGTCAACAGAGAACCCCGGTGATGATCAGGGTTTGCAAACATTTATATTTAGAGAGAGAAATAACCATGAGTCTGCTATCGGTTCAGGTTTGATGGACTCTGAAGAACAAAGAAAACTTGGAGCAGGTACATACTCAGTGAACATGTGGCTCACAGAGACAGCAGAGACTGGATCTGATGTGCCCTGCAGGAGGGGAAAACTGGACCATAGAGTTTGATTTCACCTACAAATCACAGAAATCCCCCCCCGGTGGTCCAAACAGGAGGATCACATGGAGTCCAGACACCAGGAGGACTCTGGTCCTTCAGAGACCATCAGACTCACAGACAGGCAGACAGAAAGCAAGCTAATAACCTTCAAAGAGAGTCTACAGCTGCAGGCTGCTTTCAGGCGAAGTAACCACTCACACTCACGGAGACAGCAACATTTGTCTAGTGGATTAAAGTGGTTCAAAGCAGGTTCAACACCTCTGAGGGATAAACACTGACTGCACAGACACTGAAACCATCAAGGACGTATCACTATTACATTGAATGACATGATGCTGCATCACTAACAGATGTCACATATATCTCTAATAAGTGTCATAACTAAATAATTAACTCTCAAAAACCAATCACATTTTATCAAACTTCCACCAAGAAAGCAACAACACCATCAGATGTAAGCAGCATTATCAGGAACCAACAGGGTTTCCTCCCAGACTCAGCAAAGCTGCTGGGCACAAACATACCTGCCCAAAGGCACACTGGCAGCATCAGACCTCTGAATATGGGCCTATTTCACCCCACAGCAGCAGCAACCATCTAAAGCCAGCAATAAGCTTCAGATATTTTAGATCCATCAGAAACGTCCAGTCCTGTTTCTACAAGAAGGTTTTATTTATTTTAATGCTGAAAATGATGGCCAGACCGAGGCAGAATATTCTGGGATGAACCACATTCCTCATACTTGAGATTGACGTAGAGCTAGATCAGCTAGAATGACCAGGTATGTCAAAGAACGTGCCTGATTGGTTAGAAAATATGATAATCAAAAAAATAAAAATGAGTATCCCATTGTTTTAAAAGTCGAGGGTTCCCAGTAAAATCTGAAGGCCTGAGTAGATTTATTTTACGAGATCAATGGAGAAATCTGACTGGATGAAACAAAGTTCTAATTTCTCTGAGTTTACTGGAAGCAGCAGGGGGGCGAAAGCAAAGAATGGGAACAAACTACTTAAAATACATGAAGTCACAATTAGAATGTTACGAAGTTTTGAAAATATAACTTTCTGATTCTGACGATTTCTAGGCTAAAAGAGAAGGTCTTGCTGGCCCTGACGGTCCAACACTGGTGGATGGATGGATGGTTGGATGGATGGCTGAGTGAGTGGACAGATCAGTGAGTGGTTGGATGGATAGATTTGCGTGGATGAAAATCTATCATCCACGCATGATGAGTTGGATGGAAGATTGGATGGGAGTTACCCTATTCTCTCCTCTTCCGTCTTGCGGAGGTTGAAGTCCCTCTGGATCACCTCCCACACATGTTTGGCCTCATCGTCCGTCAGACGGGATAAATCCAGTTTACGCTCCATCTAAAAGTGGACAGATAGAAAGGTCCCCCAGAAGATCCCGCACCTAAGGGTTGACATGCAAGCCATCAGAAGCATTAGGAACACGAAGGATCTAAAACATGAAGAACCAGAAATATGAGGGACCAAAAACATGAAGAATCAGAAACATGAGGAACCACAAACATGAATAACCAGAAACAAAAAGATCCAGAAACATGAGGAAACAAAAATGTGAAAATCCAGAAACATGAAAATCTAGAAACATGAGGAACCAAAAACATGAGGAACCAGAAACACGAGGAACCTGAAACATGAAGATCTAGAAAACATGAGTTAGCAGAAACATGAGGAACCAGAAAAGTGAAGAACCAGAAACACGAGGAACCTGAAACATGAAGTTCCAGAAACATGAAGTTCCAGAAACATGAAGTTCCAGAAACATGAAGATCCAGAAACATGAGGAACCTGAATCATGTAGAACTAGAAACATGAGTTAAAGGAAACAAGAAGAACCAGAAACACGAGGAACCAGAAACGTGAAGATCCAGAAACATTAGGAACCAGAAACATGAGGAACCTAAAACATGAGTTAACAGAAACATGAAGTTCCAGAAACATGAAGTTCCAGAAACATTAGTAACCAGAAACATGTAGATCCGGAAACATGAAGAACCAGAAACACGAGGAACCTGAATCATGAAGATCCAGAAAAATTAGTAAACAGAAACATGAAGATCCAGAAACATGAAGTTCCAGAAACATGAGGAACCAGAAACATGAAGATCCAGAAACATGAGTAACCAGAAACACGAAGAACCAGAAACACGAGGAACCAGAAACATAAAGAACCAGAAATACGAGGAACCACAAACACGAAGAACCTGGAACATTGAGATCCAGAAACGTGAGTAACCAGAAACATGAAGAACCACAAACATGAGGAAACAGAAAGATGAAGATCCAGATACACACCCAGAAGCATCGGAGATCTCCCTGATCTGCTGCCTGTCTAAAAGAGGTTTGCTTGTCCAGAGATGAAAACTAGACCATGAACATGAAGAATGTGTAAAGAATTTGGGAAAGATATGAGAAGAACCTGTGGAACATGTTAAGAACCAGAGGCTTCCATCAGAATGAGCTTTTAAAGAGACTCACCGGTTCGTCTGTGCTCACGCTGCTGAGACTGGTGACAAACTGAGCTCAGAGGGAGGGGATCAGTAGATCACATGACCTCCTTCCTCATGACGCACACACAGACACACACACTTGTGTTTTAATTGTTAATCATTGTGTAAATATTTGTAAGTAAATCATTTTAAATGTAATAAATGCTATAGTTAAAGTTTCACAGTGTTGTTGTTTTGTCATCTTAGTATTTGAATTGTTTCACTGATAGTGTTTGACATGTTTCACAGTGTTGGTGTCGGAAATGTTTTACAGTTTAAAGAAAATGTTCTACAGTGTTTGAAATGGACCCCAATCATTGTACCAAAGAGTTTATTATACCTCGCCCGGACTAGAGAAACCAGGGCACCCCTCTGTAGGCCGATCTTGGAAGTTTAAGGTACAAGGAACATCACCTCTCTGGCTGGGGAAGAACCAGAGTTTGTGCAGGCGATGCACAAGCTGGCTCCTGTACAAGGAGTACCACGAGTGTCTGTGGAGTGGGAGACAGAATGGGGTGGTGATCCCATTTTTAAAACAAATAGGGGGACAGGAAGGTGTTTTACAATTATAGGAAAATCACGTTTCTAAGCCTTCCTGGGAAAGTTTAATCCGGAGTTCAAGTATCACGGTGTCTTGTCCTCGAGTGATGGGAAAGCGGATCGGCAGATGGACAGGCAGTTGAGTGCGGCATCCGCAGTAATGCGGGTGTTGTATCGGTCTGTTGTGGTGATGAAAGTGCTGAGTCGGGAAGCAAGGCTTTCAATACACCGGTCCTTTTACGTTCCAACCCTCACTTTTGATCATGAGCTCTGGGTGGTGACAGAAAGAATGAGTTCAAGGATAAAAGCAGCTGAGATGAGTTTCCTTCATAGGGTGGCAGGGCTCCGCCTTTAAGATAGGGTATGGTGCTCAGACATCCAGAAGAAGTTTAGAGTAGAGCCGCTGCTCAGGCATCCTCTGATAATCTCTTGTCCTCTGATAATCTCCTATCCTTTTATAATCTCCTATTGTCTAATAATCACCTACCCTCTATTAATCTCCAATTCACCAATTATTTTCTATCCTCTAATAATCTCATATCATTTAGTAATATCCTACCCTCTAATAATCTCCTATCCTCTAATAATCTCCTACCCTGTAATAATGTCCTATCCTCTAGTAATCTACTATTGACTAACAATCTCTGATCCTCTGATAATCTTCTGTCCTCTAATAATCTCCTATCATTATATAATCTCCTATTGCTTAATAATCTTCTATCCTCTAATAATCGCAAATCCTTTAATAATCTCATGTCCACTGATAATCTGCTCTTGACTAATAATCTCTTATTCCTCTGATAATTTTCTGTCCTCTTATAATCACCTATAGTTTAATAATATCCTACCCTCTGATAATTTCCTATCCTCCATTAATCCAGCCTCAGTCTCAGCGTACATCTCCTTCTGTGCATCATTCCCATTAAAAATGTGACAATCTTCATTGTGAGCAAAGAACTGAAAGAAATTCTTAACAAGAAAAAGAGAATTTTCTTCACTGGCTCTGCGGCCAGATAAAGGGATGTTTACAGTGAAGTCCGTTGCCTCCAGTTGCGAACCCATCCATGTTCCAGGCAGCGCCTTGACATCACTCCCCAGAAGGACAAAAGCACCCAGCTGGAGTCAACCATCTCGACGCACACCTGGTACGTCTACCCTCATCTTCAGCCCTGAGGAGGTGGACTCAGCTCCTGACCAGACAACAGCTGTGGGCGGACCCTATGGCAGATGGCTGAGAAGCTGGGGACTTTATTCCAACATCTGTTTCTTGATCTATGACCCTGCAGCGCAGTCCCCCAGTTGTGTAAACAATGGGCGTAGCCTAATGCTCCACCTGCTCCGTCACACCTCCAATGGGTAGCGATTTATGAAGGGAGATCAGTGTAGGACGTGCTCGAGCCCTGATTTATAAATCAGAATACTTTCCTATTTTTATCTGTACGCCACCTTCTACAACAATCCAAGTTCAAATTCAGATCACAAGATGTTAGAAGTACGCCTAGTATCAGTGTGTAAAATGTTTTAATGAGTTTGAAAAAGATCGCATTGAGGAATGGCTATGAAACGTCTGAAGCAGATTCAGAACAGCAGAAGGAGAAGAAAGTTAGGAACCTCTAGATGGAGCAGAACATTTCTGGGTGGTTACCAGTTACAGAAGAGTGCTGACATCAGCAGAATTAACTTGATTAGTAATTAACTCTAAATACTTACATCACCTCCTCTGCAGCTGGTCCTTCTGTTAGGAGATCTCTGTCACTCCGGCTCTTCTGGTCAAAGCTGGAGAATCAATCAATGAGGAGTGAAATGGTTTTTCGAAATGACAAAAATGTTTCTGGTGGTTTGGAAGTTTCACATCATATGAAAACCATTTTATTAATATCAGTTCAGATTCTGTAGAACGTCAATGTGTTTTAGCTGTGCAACGTGTCAGACTCAAGGACTCATCATGGAACAACCAGTGAGGTCATGCAGGAATCTATCTACTGACATGCAGAGAAAAGCACACCGTCGTCTGAGCTGCGGGCAGGAAATGATGACGAGGTGTCCAGTCAGCCCTAATGTCCGTTCGTCTGTCCTCTCAGGCAGGAAGCTGATGATCATTGCAGAAAACAGCTGAGCCGTTTGTGTCCATGGTTGTTACTCAGCGAGTGTGGGTCGAGATCCTCAGGTGTGGGTGGAGGAACTCAGGATGTGTAGCTCCTCAGGTGTCGTGGGGGGAACTCAAGTTTGTGTGGAGAACCTCAGGTGAAGGTGAAGGTACTCAGGGGCGAGTGGAGATACTTAGGTTGAGGTGGGGGGGCTGAGGTGTGGGTGGAGATACTCAAGTGTGGGTGGAGATACTCGGGTATAGGTAGAGATCCTCAGGTATGAGTGGAGATACTCAGGCATGGGTGGGTGCCTCCGCTGTGGGAAGATATACTCAGGTGTATGTGGAGGTAGTGAGGTGTGGGTGGAGATACTCAAGTGTAGGTAGAGATACTCAGGTGTGTGTGGAGGTACTGAGGTGGGGATGGAGATACTCAGGTATAGGTAGTGATCCTCAGGGGTGTGTGGAGATGCTCAGATGTGAGTGAGGATACTCAAATGTGGGTGGAGATACTAAGGTGTGGGTAGAGATTCTCAGGTGTAGGTGGAGCTCCAGACCCAAAGATGTGGATAGAAACACTGAGAAAGTGATTCTCATGTAAAGGCCCTTCAAAATAAGACGCCAGGAAACGGAGAAAAACACCAGAGAATCACACATTTTATTTAGAATGTCGACTTCCTGTTTACGTTATCTCAATGAGAGACTTTATTTGTAGATCCTGATATGACAAATATTTGTACCAAATAAAATATTTCTAGGTAAAGTCATTTAAAGTCATGTAGGTGGCGCTATCAGTGACGGATCTCCTGTGGATTACCTTCAAGAGTTTCGGGAGGAAGAAGCTCCTGAGAGTTTAAGAGCTTTAGGTACTCGATGGCTCGGTGCTCAGGTCCTAAATATCATAAAAATAAAACAAAAACAATAATTATGATGTCTCACAAATGTTTTTATTTATAATTTTTATTAATCATGAGTTAAATCACTAAAACATCTGATGTCATTTATCAATAACCAATCAATAATCCATCAGTTTGTTTGTTTGTTTGTGTATTGTTTGTTCACAGCCGTTAAAAAGCAGCAGGTGGGTTTTAATTCCACTACACACCCGTGTACCGGACCTTATTTTTGTCATTAAAGCAGCAATAACCCAGTAAAGTGAAAATCAATGAGGAAATGTGATTTTAACCTCTGTCACATCACAGAAGACAACAGTTTACATCCAAAAGATGTCAGCCGCTAGCAGGAGTTTTAGTCAGAACTGGATCAATAATCATGAATATCGGGTTCTAATATTGGATCAATAATTGTTAATATTGGAGCAATAGTCTGCCAGTATCACTCAGGAGAGACACCACATGACCAACAGCGAGGCCAGCAAACCAAAAAGAGAACCGACTGCAGAGGAGGGGGCGGAGTTACACAGGTCAGAGTTGCAGCACTTAAAGGTGAAACTGGAGACCTGGAAAAGATTGAGAGACAGAAAAGCAGTTTGTAGTATGACAGTGTAGTATAACAGAGTAGTATGACGGTGTAGTATGACGTGTAGTATAACAGAGTAGTATGACGGTGTAGTATGACGTGTAGTATAACAGAGTAGTATGGCGGTGTAGTATGACGTGTAGTATAACAGAGTAGTATGACGGTGTAGTATGACGTGTAGTATAACAGAGTAGTATGACGGTGTAGTATGACGTGTAGTTTGATGTGTTGTATGACAGAGTAGTATGACAGTGTAGTATAACAGTGTAGTATGATGGTGTACCATGACAGAGTAGTATTATGGTGTAGTATGAAAGTTTAGTATGACGGTGTAGTATGACAGTGTAGTATAACAGAGTAGTATCACGGTGTACCATGACAGAGTAGTATTATGGTGTAGTATGAAAGTGTAGTATGACAGTGTAGTATAACAGTGTAGTATGATGGTGTACCATGACAGTTTAGTAAAACAGAGAGGTATGACGCTGTAGTATGACGTGTTGTATGACAGTGTAATATTATGGTGTTGTATGACAGAGTAGTATGACAGTGTAATATGACTGTGTGGTATGACGTGTTGTATGATTGTCTAGTATGACAGAGTAGTATGACAGTGTAATATGACGGTGTAGTATGACAGTGTAGTATGACAGAGTACTGTGACGGTGTAGTATGATGGTGTATTATGACGGTGTAGTATGACAGAGTAGTATGATGATGTAGTATGACAGTATCAAAGAGTAGCGTCAAATTATAGTAACACAGTATGGTATCACATTGTAAAACATATGATGCAGTATCACTGTAATTTGACGTTGCAGTTCGACAGAGTATCTAGGAGTATCACAGTGTAGTATCAGGTTGTAGTATGACAAACTATCATGGTTTGGTATCAAAATATGAAACAGTAACATGTTGTAGTATGACGCAGCACCACTGTGTAGTATCACATTGTAGTAATACAAATGATGCAGTATCACTGTAATTTGACATTGCAATATGACACAGTATCATAGTGTAGTATTACAGTATAATTTGACGTTGTTGGATGACACATTATCCCGGGAATAGTGATGTTGTAGTATCATGTTGCAATATTACACAGAATTCCGAAGTTACCTGTGGGAACATCTGGGCCAGGCGGCTGTATTCACAGTCTGAGTACTTTAGACACTGACGATAGGACATTCCCCCTACAGGACCAACACGACTTCATCAGAACCAGGGGGTAGAGACAGGTGCGCAACCAATCAGAGGGCAGATACAAATGTCCAGATACATACCTCTCTCGCTCAGCGTGAGACAGGCGTCGTCGTAGCTACAGTCACGTTGTTTGGAGCAACTGGAAGTGTAGTCCTTACAGCTGAAACAGCGAATTGATGACCCTTAAAAAGAACCAGTACATCCAGTTTGAACCAGAGATATGGCAGACATATACTTATAGATGGTGAACAGATGCTTATAGATGTTGGACAGGTGTTTATAGATGGTAGACAGATGCTTATAGATGGGAGACAGGTGTTGTTAGATGGGAGACAGGTGTTGTTAGATGGGAAACAGATGCTCTAGATGGGAGACAGATGTTTATAGATGGTAAACAGATGCTTATAGATGGGAGACAAGTGTTTATAGATGGTAGACAGATGCTTATAGATGCTGGACAGGTGTTTATAGATGGTAGACAGATGCTTATAGATGGGAGACAGGTGTTGTTAGATGGGAAACAGATGCTCTAGATGGGAGACAGGTGTTAGATGCGAGACAGATGCTTATAGATGGGAGACAGGTGTTAGATGCGAGACAGATGCTTATAGATGGGACTCAGGTGTTAGATGGGAGACAGATTTTTATAGATGGGTGACAGGTGTTGTTACATGGGAGACAGGTGCTTATAGATGTACACATATACTTATAGATGGGAGAAAGGTGTTTATAGATGGTACAAAGATGCTTATAGATGGGGGACGGTTGTTTATAGATGAGAGACAAAGTTTATAGATTGAGACAGGTGTTGTTAGATGGGATACAGACTTAAAGATGGGAGACAGGGTTTGTTAGATGGGAGACAGATGCTTATAGATGGGAGACAGGTGTTTATAGATGGGAGCCTAGTGTTGTCAGATTGGATTGTACGTACCGATTCCAAATAGAGCCGAGCAAATCAGCAGACAAATCCATGTGGCGCGCTTCATTTTCAAGTCAGCAGAGTCTGAATCCACAGCAGGTATTGGTTTAGTCCAGCAGGTACTAGTTCAATCCAGCAGGTTCTTACAAGCAGTTTGTACTGTGCTGCCCTGCTGTTGATGAGTATGGGGAGAGACCACACGGAGTGGTGACACCGTCTCCGATAGCTGGCAGGAGCTGAAAGCCATGCCCATTGGAAGAGGAGGTGAAACAATCAGGGGCATTGTTCTGATTCAGAGGACAGCAATCAAGACATCACAGTCACAGACAGTCACCACAGCGGTACTGGGGTCATCATGTGTCACGGCCATGGTGTGACAGGGTCAGGGTCATGATGTGTCAAGCTCGGGTGTGCCAGCTACTGAGGGTCTCAGTGGCTTTCAGAAAAGTGAATTGAAGGCGGTGTAATTGAAAGAGTTGGTGCTTACAGTGAAACAGTCCAGGTTCATCCAGTGAAACAGCACAGGTTGTGACAGTTAAACAATCCAAGTTCATGGGTGTATTTCAGGAAGAGGGGTTTAACAAACCCATTGGTTTAAGCAACTCAAAGTCTGGTAACTCTGAGTTAAATTGGTGCAGAAGGAATATCAGAAGCCATCCACAATGGAGCTCAGATAAAGTGATTCACCATGACAACCAGTGAGATGCTATGGTCGTCCTACTTCACGCCATCTGAACAGGAAGTTGTAATGAGCTTACCAGCAAATATTTAGGAAAAAAAATGCAGTTTCAACAGAGAAGGTGAGCAAACTGGCATGGGAGAAAATTCCTCCCTTAGTGAATGTATCTACTGCATTTTCTCTGAATATCTTGCTGAAAAGGTGGTGGAATGATTGAACAGATGCTTATTTTCATTAATGGGCACTAAGTGCACGTGAATGCAGCTGAAAATGAAATACAGCTCCAGAGTTAATCCTTGTTGGAACCTGAACTCACTGGAAGAATTATAGATTTAATCTGGGAACAATTCAGTATCCCCCCACGCCCCAGGATGAGGGGCCCTAACCCTAACCCTGTTGGAAAAGAAGCTACTGTCTGGATGTGAGAGACGTCCACGCTGTGAGACGTTTGAGAAGGACTGCTGGAGAACTTGGTTCAGATAAATCCTGGAATGAAAGCATGTTCAATCTGGGTCTCAGTCCACTCCTGATGTCAGCCTAGAATCTGACAAACGATTGACGGACATGTCATGTCTGACAGCTCTGCCTCAGGCATTGCATTACATTGCATTGCTGCTCAAACTGCACTGCATTGCAGATTGTGTATCGTTGCTCCTGTGCAATTTCCACGTATTTAAAAAAGGTATTGTGCATGTGGCCCAAAGTCGGCCCCCTTCTATGCAAATAATCCTGCAGAAACGGACGAATATTCTTAATATTCTTGAAGAGATCAAGTATGAGATTGAGCCTGCCATTCAGAGATGCCATGCAATAGCTGGAATTGTGAAACTGCTGGCATAATTCCAGGTTCTTGTGTCTGTCTACATCCAAACAACTACTGCAGGTGTAACCCCTTCTTTTTGGTCAGCAGACTGTAGAAAACACTGGACAACTTCACTCAAGTTCAAAGCATTTCTTATCTACTGTTGGGCAAATAATAGTCCGGTTGGTGATAATGGTCGTAGGCACACTTTACAAGCTCTTGACATAAGAGTAAGAAATTAACTATTATACTGTCAACGTGGCTGCATGATGTTTCCTCACAGGACTACAGCGAGGCATAGCAGCTCGTGCTGTATGCTAGGTAACTGACAGGAACAACTAACCTAGCTCATCATAGCTTTATAAATGCTACATAGAAACATACTTTCAGTCACACAACATGACAAAAATGTTCCCATTTCTGAGGAAGCCAAAGAAGCTTATTTTACTACTCAGAGTTTAGGCAAAAGCACGGAGCTCATTTCAATACGAGCCGTAGTGGAGAGCATCAGCAAGAAAAGTAATGAGCTGATACTTTGACACTTCTGACACTATGTCTACCAAGATCCTTCGAACGAGGGCACACCTGGAGCGTAAATATACCAAGCTTTGTACATAAGACGGATTTAATATCAGCCTATTTCTAAATGAAATAAACAAAATAAACATTAACACTACTTGTTAGCAAAATAAAATTAATGCAAATTAAATATTAAGATGAATTATGGCAAACTTTATCAATTTATAACAACCCTGTTACACATAGGCAGAATGTAATTATGTCATGAAACTCACGGTAGTCCGGCCATCACCCACAGTCCATAAACATGCAGCATGGGTGAATTGGCAACTCCACATTGCAGGTCCTGTCAGAGACACTTGTCAGGGTCATTTCGCTCCTCCATGCGCATTTCATGGTGCTATTATACATATATATAAATATAGATTATCTGGGGGGTATTCTGATGCATTTTCAAAAATGAAATGTAGTGGAGATATTACCCATTTTATTTACATTCATTCTTTATCCATAACCACTTATCCTGTTCAGGGTCGCAGAGGCTGGAACCTATCCTGGTACTCCCTAAACGAGTGGCCATCATCTGGCAAGGCCGACACAAAGAAACGGACAACCCCTCATGCTCACATTCACTCCCATGTGCAATTTAGAGTCGCCAATGTTGACGGGGGGAGGAAGCTCGACTATCCTGAGTTTCATGACAAAATTTCATTCTGCTTATGCATCCTTTGTTTGTCACTGCATTCCAAAAATATGAGTTTGGGTAGGGCTGTCCATGGTGCTGAATCTTTAGACCGAAACAAGGCCCACTGTGTTGACCAGTGACATTGGACACACAGAAGAATTCTTGCTTCGTACCCTCCATTTTCCATCTGGCTTGAGAAAATCTTATCAGTCCTTCTTCTCTAAAGGTAATGGCTGACACCCTACATGGCCCTGCTGAGGGATATTTGTGACAGCCAGGAGGCACCTGCGATAGGTGTTGCGAAGGAACCAGATGCAAGAACCTGGAGTGCTGTCAGCAATATCATAATGGGTATTGCATGGAATCTCTGGCTGCAGGCTCAATCTCATTGAGAAATTTAAGAGCAAGGTGAGTTGGCAACCTGTGTCTTCAAGCTATTAGGATGCCTTCCGCTGACCACAACTGCCGTGATTGCGTTCGTCAGAACCGCATAGTTCTTTTGTGAATTCACTCCCAAGAGTTTCTACTAAACCCGCGTCCTGAAATACCCCAAGGCTAACACAGTGAAGATACATACAGGTGTTCTAAATCGATCGCTTTAACTGCAATAAATATGAAGATCTTTGGATAGTTGTGTAAAAATCTGGTTCTGTAGTCTACAGATTAACTTGAGGTGTTGGGGAGGCAAAACATTTTATCCTTTAGTCCCTTTAAACACTTAAAAAATCCATAAGTGCACACCAGGCTTTTATTTGTAGACATTTGTCTGTTTTTAATACATGCAGCCGCTTCTTTTAATAGAAAGGTGTGTGATTTTATGTTGCCTCACCAACTTGTACGATTGATTTTGGACTTTCTGACTAACCGAGAGCAGAGAGTTTTTGTTATTGTTCCCTCAGACTTTGTAACTAAGTCCACTGGCCTGCCTCAGGGTTGTGTCCTCCGAAATAGAGAGATATACAGACCTTCAGCAACCAACAAATCCTCCGGAAAGCACAAACTATTGTGTCTGCTTATGAGGATCTGTCAGGAGAAATTTCATTTTTGTCTTCAAGGCATCAATATTTAAAACCTCCAATTTAAAACTCACCGTTATACTAAGTCACTCATTCCCTCTGCAATTCGTCTCTTAAACGGTACAAAGATTATATTTGATTGTATATATTATATTCTTTACTTCTCGTAAATCTTTTTAAAGTCAATTAAAGGTTATTTATTTGAACATTTTATCCCTCTTTACCTTTATCTTATCTATCTCATCTGTCGATTAAGTCAGCTCCCCTGTACATTTTGAATTATTAATTATTAACTGTATCTTGTATTGTGCGTCCATGTTTGTTTAGGGGCTGCTTCCAATCAATTGCCCCCCGTAGGATTAAAAACGTTGTTTGAATTTGAACTTTGGACTATCACACACACTAGTTACTGCTGTTGTTGTGTAAATAATTGTACCACCTTTTATCCCAGGTGTCCTCAACTCCAAATGATGTCGAAGCTCTGCCTACAGCGGATTGGTCCGCAGATATCAGGAGATATGTGACACCTTCATTCATTATGGAGGAGCTTCAGTTCCAGGTGGACAGACGAACGGAGGTGAGTCTCCTCTCATGTTTACATGTTGTTTTTTATTCAGTCTCCTCGAATGTTTACATGTTGTTTTTTATTCAGTCTCCTCGAATGTGTTTACATGTTGTTTTTTATTCAGTCTCCTCGAATGTGTTTACATGTTGTTTTTTATTCAGTCTCCTCTCATGTTTACATGTTGTTTTTTATTCAGTCTCCTCTCATGTGTTTACATGTTGTTTTTTATTCAGTCACCTCTCATGTTTACATGTTGTTTTTTATTCAGTCACCTCTCATGTGTTTACATGTTGTTTTTTATTCAGTCTCCTCTCATGTTTACATGTTGTTTTTTATTCAGTCTCCTCTCATGTGTTTACATGTTGTTTTTTATTCAGTCTCCTCTCATGTGTTTACATGTTGTTTTTTATTCAGTC
>VRLP01005897.1:0-32722 GCA_009660295.1 Lophius piscatorius
CTGACCATCTCAGGGCTCCACAGACGACTGACACATTTAAAAAAGGACTTAAAACTTTCCTTTTTAGCAGAACCTATAACCTTAATTAACATTGCTGGTTTTTTGGTAAGCCTTTTATATAGTTATTATTTTATTTTTTATTGATGCTTTTATCTGCTTTTGCTTTGTAGCACTTTGAGATTTGATCCAAATGTAAAGTGCATTATAAATTAAATGTATTATTATTATTATTAATTCAACTCCGCAGCTGACAATAGTAACCGAGGCCTAACCAACTCGGAGTTTCCGCTAAGCTTGCTTTTTGAAACAGCCCCACGATGTGATGCTAGATGGCGAAACTTAAATTTTGTGGTTGATGTTGATGAAAGATAAACGCCTATACGTGACCATATTACAAAAGTAACGTCTGAACATATTAAACCGGGCCAAATTGGGCCAAAAAGGGGTCATAATGTGTGTGTGTGTGTGTGTGTGTGTGTGTGTGCATGCACTTTGTTTCACAAACATTCAAGTGTGCGTGTGTCTGCTCAAAGACATCCGCGTGTTGGGGTGTGAGAATGTGCCTGAACTCCTTTTTATACAACAATTGTAGTCTTTCCCATTCATTTCTAAAGGTTGGTCATTTTTGACTAGGAGCACCTTGGGCGTTTATAAGTTCATTTAATAAAAATTCTCTGATTATCTTTTGTGCGTGCTTAAGCCTTGTGTGAACAAAGTCAGGAACCTTATGTCAAATAGATAAATTAACTGCATTTTTTTAATTTTTTTAGAGAGAACACTTGTAAATCGGTCAGAATTGACCGAACCATAATAGAAGGGTTTGACAAAAACGGATCTTTCGTTGTAACTTATGTGTTTAATTTAGTTAATTGTTTTGTATTCTATATGTTTTGCAACTCTGTTTTCTGCAGCGAGTCTCTTGTCCAATATGCTCTTTAAAGCGATTTTTAATCTCAATGGGATTTTCCCGATAAAATAAAGGTTAAATGCCTTCTTAAAATTATTATTTGTAGAGTCTGCCATTTCCTTCAACAAAAAAAAGTGAATAATTGGGAGATGGGAAATCACCAATGTACAGGAAAACAGTAAATCAACACATTAAAAAAAATATCTCGAAGTTGGATTAACATAGGACACTTTTCTCCTTTCTGAATCAAACCTTTCCAAATTGCAATGTCAGTCGCCTGTTTACATGACTTGATCCAAATGTAAAGTGCATTATAAATTAAATGTATTATTATTATTTATGACTTATGATCTTTTCTGACCCGGTGTTCACATGCATGGACTCATCTAATCGGAAACACTTTCACACATGCGCAGACGATCCTCACTCCCGTTCAGAAGGTGGCGGTAACGCTTCGGTGAGTTAGGCGCCAACCGTCAACATGCGCCCAGAAGAGAATACGACAAAGAGGGTATGCGCCGAAGTGACTTTTCGCCCTTCTAACCGTCCAAATATGTTGAAATAAAAGTTATGAACATATTACTCTCCGATGCAGACCGGTACTGTTTTGAAGTCACCGTATTTAAGGTGCGTCACGGCGCTGAAAAAACACGTGGCGGTTTGGTTGTTCATGTAAACCCACCTTCAGACACCAATTGAAACACTTTATCTAAAATGTATTAAGAATGACTTGCATGACTATATGAGTAGTGCAAACAAACAGTCTTATCGGTTGACGGCACTAACAAACGGTAAACTAATGTTGGGTTACACGGAGAAATCTCATTTAATGCGTATTAACCTTTCTGATGTATTAGCAAATATGCCATATATACACATTCAGTTTAAATGGGTTCTCTGTTTTGCTTTGAGGGAAGTTTAGATTGATGTCCATATGAATTAATTTGAGCTTCATCTTGTTTATATCACGTTTTATTCCAATGGTTCATAATTTGTTCACTAGAGGGAGCTTTTTTTTATTTATGTTACAGAAATACTGTGGCCTTATCGCATTTAATTCGAGTCCAGTCTGGTGTATTTCTTGTACAAAGCAAGGATTTGGCAACGACTTAGACATAATGATGCATAAAGTAGAGCAAGTTTTTCCATTATATCTTGTTTTTGCCTTCTTTCCTTCAGCCTATAAAAAGATGACGTACCATCACACCAAAACAATGCAAGATATGAAATTCTGCTTTATTAATGCGCAAATACAAATGACCTGCTCAATTGTTCAGTGGGACGCTCGTGGGGAAGGTCTTCACGCTGATGTCAGCTACAGAACACAGGATAAACGGAACCATCCAAGGTGAAAAATTAAGATTTGAAGTAGCTAAAGAATCAGATCATAACACAAAAGAGTTGATAGAAAACATTTTTTATTTTCCCCTATTGACAGAAGTATAACAAAAAGGGATACATGAGATAACATCCCACCAGCACCACAGTTGAGCAAAAAAGGAACTACAAATTCAATTCCCAGCGTTGATCAGATTGAAACAAAGCTCTGAATTAGTTTTCCACATTCTTCCCGCAGGTATGCAGAGCAACCACTCCTTCAGTCCAGCCACAACATCAGATTTGACATAATCAAATGGTCCGCTATAAAACAACGAAAACAAATCTTTCTTTAAATAAAAAGAATAAAAAGGAAAAAAAAAAAACTTTTAAAGTCCAAAACAATTTGTGCCAGGAGCACAAAAAAAAAAAATTAAATAAAAAAAGAAATAAATAAAAAGAACCGTTACATAAGCATTAAAAAAAATAATCTGTGGATAACTTGTATTTAAACTGGTGTGACTTAGTGTATCAGAATATAGCGCTCTGTGGTCAGGCCTCCATGTTTCACCTATTATTTGGTGCTGGCTCCAACAGCGGCTGCTCTGGGAGCATCTGTCCTGCCTGTGATCAAGGACTAGATAATTCATCTCGCCATGCTGGCTCACATTGTTAACACATTGGTTGAGGAAAAACCACATACCTATTCTTTTCTACATAATAACAAGGATGAAAGGAAAATATTTTGGCATTTCCCCATTTGTAACTCATTTTTAGATTTGAGCCCTCTGTCAGTCAAACTGATACCAACTCCTCTCAGCCATAACTCAAACTATGTGCCGGACAAATCTTTTATTGTAGGGTTGGTGCAACGTTACATCTAATCAGTACTCGCTTGTGGTCAACCACCGATAGGTTAATAGCCATACACACCTTTATTACAGCTGTCCACTTTGGACAATGACTAAGATAAAGCTGGATGAAGATCACATTTCCTTCTGAGCTAACCAGCGTCAGGGGACAATTATTAAGACTCCAAGTCTGCATATTACCAGGAATATCATACAGTGTTGAACGGGGAATATATGTTTACAACAACCACTAGTTTGATCATAAGCCGGAAAAGTACCTAATTCGTCTGACAGCAAGTTGGGTTGCCATTGGCAGAGATGTTATAAAGGTAGATCCCTCCAAATTAACCACTTATAAAAAAGGACTAAAACGAGGACAGGTGAAAAGCAGGACTATCAAGGAGGACCAGTGAAAAGCATGCAATGATCATGACAAGGAGGAGCCTCCGTGGCTCCGAGAGCTAATTTAACGGAAAGCTCAAAAAAAAGAAAAAAAGACAACTGACAGGAGCACTGGCATATGGATCCAAAATACTGTAATTGATTAAATCCTATGCAATCCATTTTAGAAGGAGCTACTTTATAAAACTATATTAAGAGACCTCAAGTCTTAACCTAGTCATTTTACCGTTGCACATTATTGTCATTACGCTTACCTTAGCAAGCTATTAACCTAAAAAATCACTTATTCAACAGACTATCTCTCAACATCAGTATATCATTACTGTCATACATTTGAAATTCTATATTTCTTACAAAAGAAAAAAAAGTGCATTTATATCAGTATGAACCAATTCATTCTTGACGTCTTATAGCTCTTATTAAGCCATTCTGTAAATACTCTTAAAAACTAAGCAGCAGCAGCAAAAATGATTCTCAATTTGCCTACAGTATTTGAACTCCTGTTGTATTGAGTGAATTTCTTGAACAATCAGACATTAAACTGACTCGTGGCCACACAAGGGACTGATTAGAAAATATGAATGATTAGGAGGACGAAAGAACCAGGCACCAACAGCTTCAAATGATGGCCGTCTTCCCTTACTGTTGCTCAGGAGCAAAATCAAGCGAGCAACGAAACAGATATTCACTCAAACATGCATCACCCAAGAGGTGATCATATGCCATGCAATAAACTTGAACCGTGGCGGTAAAACCATAGGCCTGAACTACTGCATCTTTTTGGCCTCTATTGAAGGAGAAAAATAAACTTATCACTCGAGAGGACTTCAGGAACCAGTGGAAGAGAAAGGAAATTAAATTGAGCTAAATGTACATGTGAAGGGAAAAGACCCGTGTGCACTCACGTCAAATGATTTTTGCAGTTTATACGTAAAAAGTGCAAAAAGTTTGTGCACATTTCCTGCAGGTTCATATTAAAAGTGTCATTTTTTTGTCCGTCTCTGGCACAAGTCTGCTTAGACAAATCGACAAGTGAGAAGTCATTGTACAGACTACATGCATTGTGGTGTTTGGGACTCTGGCCCCCTATGCTGGTTCAGATCATTCCTTTTTATGTACCAATCTGACACCACCCTCCCATCCCAGCAGTCACTTACCAGAATAATTAATAGGAGGACCGTTCAAAAACAGCCCCTATTTTGTCCTCAACATAGGACCCCCGTGTTGTTGTTGGCCAAAGACATTTTTGATAGTGTTGGATGTAGTGAGGCTTTTAATCTGAGAGGTATACATTTATCCCCAGTTAACCTTCCCATACCCACCACCCTCTTCCCACCCTCCCTCGGAGACACACGGTGTGGGGGGAGAGGGGGCCATCCGCTGAGTGGAGGATAAAGACCTTGTTTCTCCCCACAATCTGGGCAGTGCAAAGAGTTCCCCAGTAGCCCTCCCATGCGATAACCTGAGGAAAAGACAGAGAATAGATTAAAAAATATAAACAACAAAAAACAAGCGAACTGCGCTGACTGAAAATGTTATTCTGGATCAGAAAAGCGTTTGGGAACAAAATGTATCATTGCTTTTCAATGAGCTGGGTGTGTCATCATTTCCAGAGGGGGATATGGGGACAGGCATCTGAGAAGCTTGCGAGACAAACCTAACAGGTTGGAGTCCTGCGTGTACAGGTAGTTTGTCCAGTTAGACTCCATAGCATGCGGACAGGCGCTCCTTCAACAGAGGAGGAAACTGCTCAGAGAACTGCTGCCAGTTCTCTTCCCCGACCTGGTCCTTGAAGCCATGCAAGATCTGGGGAGAGTAAACATGCCGAGTGATTTCTTGAATTTTAGGACACATGTACATTTACAATGCTACATTCGTGCATCATCATTTCATCAGCTGCAGGTTAGCTAGCTTATTAGGCTAAATAAATATAAGCTTAATGAGCTGGAAACACAGTGAGGGGGTGGCATAACCTCATAATCAACACAAAATAGAACTACAGTACAGTTAAGTGAAGATATGTTAGAACCTCCTCAAGACACATTCCATTTTTGTGTGCCTTGTAGAAAACAGTAACAAAATACAAGTTTTAATTTACACAATATGCGGGAAAAAAAACCTCAATATAACTGCTCATAAAAAGGAAAATGCATTTAACATTACTGCACTCAAAATACAATTTGTCAAACACTACATAGCCTACAAGATGTGCTCCAAAAAATAAAACGGCCAAAAAAAGTACATATTTCTAAATAATAGGCTCAACAATAACATAGTTAATGCACAATCTATTGAAGATATGATGATTTTAAAACTAAGTTTCAGCATATCATGAATATCTTTTTTCCAAAAGAGCAGTATATGCAGGATTTGGAACCATTTCAATGTAAGAATATTTCACGGATGAGTTTTGCCATTAAAATTAAGTTTCCAGACAGACGATAACAAATTGTATTTGATATTTTCCATTTATTATTTGAAAATATATTTTTAAATATTATATTTTTAGAGCTTTAATATGTTTTAATTTATTTTAAATTAAAATAAACCAAGACAAAGCACCAGTTTCAACATAGGTTAGACAGAACAGTTAAATGTGTTGCTTTCAGTTTTTTATTCATGGATTTTGGCTGTTAAATTGCTTTAAATATGCATCGTGTCTAACAAAATATGTTTAACTATGACTGGTCAATCCGTGTCAACTCGACTGGGCAAAATAAGTGATCCTGAATTGTCCCCAAACCCCTCTTCAAGTAAAAATGTGCCTGTGTTGTGCTTGGGAGCAACCACTCTCCATTGAAAACTCAAAGCTCTGCCCACATTCTCAGAGTCAAAATCATCAGCAGGTCATCAGATTTCGAATGTCTGATAAGTGATCATCATAGAGTGTGGCGAGAGAGCGCTGCATCCGGGCAGGGAACATTTTAATAAGGGTAATTTATCTAAAATACCATAAGGTACACACATCAGATTAGAATGTGTATTATAAAATGGGAATCAGGGAAGTAGAAAACCTTCTGATGAGGCACTCACCTTATAAAACATGTCTCGCAGGTCATCCTTGGGGTTGACCCAGGAGGCCACAGCATCACAGAAGAAAATGAAGTCCTGGACAGAGAGTGTTCGTTACTTCACTGCATAACAAGGTACTGCTCTCCTTTTACTTAAAAGCCAATCAGCTCCAATAGTGATAAAAACACAAAACCTCACCTGCACCACTCCTGCAGGGTTCACGCCGATCATCACACAGATTCCACGAAAAGCAGAGTCCTTCTCTTCGTTATCTCTAATGTTCCTCAACGACGTGCACCTGAGAAGGTGTACAAGCAGGACACAAATGTTTTAGCACTTTGAGATTTGATCCAAATGTAAAGTGCATTATAAATTAAATGTATTATTATTATTAAGGTTGTGGTTATCTAGTATTTGGACTATTAAATACATGGGAAACTAGGCCTTTGCTGTCTACCCCAACAGCAACAGTCCCAAACAACTCCACAATCCACTGTGTTGTACAAGCAATCCCCATGATTTAACTCTTCAAATGAAATGTAAAGTAAAATCCTGAGTATTTGTAAAAAATAAAAATAAATGCTGCCCTAGTGATTAACATATGAAATGCTTTCATAATATCAGACCAACGTTTGAAAAAATTAGAGCCTGATGAAATGAGAAATGTCGGAAATATGTAACCAACCTTCCCGAAAGTCAACCCAATTCTTCCTCACACTAACATGTATTTGGGAAAAATTTGAAAAATTATCCATAAAAGTTTGAGTTATCTCTTTAACACGAAGGATTCGCAGCAAACATGGAAATGGGGCTGTGATGACCATTCCATAATATCCACAACTTTTCAGGTATATAAAGAGGATAAACGGGGAAACAATGTCTTATTCTTTATCAATAATCAGAGTATTTAATGACATCCATATCATAATGTAATTCCCAAAAATGACTCACCATGGTCTAATGAATTGCTGCAGCTGTGGCGCCACTTCCTGGGGACATACGTAACCAAGTCTGCCAATGGTGATCGCTGCAAACAGGGAGGCAAAACGGTTCATCACAACACTAAAATGATCATCAGATCGTCTTCCATGTTTGGTCCGACTTATTCCGATCATGACATGAATACCTGTGTTTTCCAGCAGAGTTTTCGGTGTGTTGGATCTATTGATTATCTCCACTAGGTGTGGCAGCACCATACCCACATAGGGCTGCATTTCGGCACCTACAGACATACACAACAGAACAAGCACTGATGTTACCTCATCTGTGTTTTATAAAAAATTATAGCACATTCTTAATTTTCTATAAAATGAGGAACTCATTTATCTAAGTGTCTGAAGCAGTCATTTGGCCAACAAGATAAATGCATTTTAAATCTTGAGAGCCTGTGCCACACGTAAGATAGAAGATAATATTTAAATGTTTAATAATAAAAATAAATTTGCATTTGTGTAATAAGGTTTGTGTTTCATTCCCCTTTCAAGATTTGAGCCGTCATCTCAGGGGGTTCTTCATGTGTTGTTGAGACACGAAAATGGCCTTGAAAATGGCCACGAAAATGGAATTACTACACTTTAAAAAACAAAAACAATGAGCAGAAACACTGCGGAAACCGCCAATGTTCTCACACGGGCCTCATATGCTGTCACTGGTTGTCAAGCACAGAATGTCACGGACGAACAGGTTCAATCCTCTCCAGGTGAATATACCAATTGTAATAACATTTTGACCCATGGCTAAATTACCTCAAATTCACATCACCTTTTAAAAAAAAGGCCATTTAAATTTTAGATTGTCGTAATATTCGATTATTGTCAAAGAAATAATGATTATTGAAACTATTTCAAGAAGTCTGTTGTTTGATGCCGGCGTTTCCGTGGTATAATGTCAACCTTTACCTCTAGAGGTGTTTAGTTGGAGAGGTTTGTATACATTACATGTGTACTGAAACCTTTATATTTACACTGCAGTTAACTTTGAATTTTATTGCTAATATTATGGAGCCAGTGCTTGATGTGTCCGCGCAAATCTGTGTGCTGGGGTATCTGGCAGATTCACAGAAGACCTTAAGAATTGAATTCTTGGATATTAAAATAATTTCACATAAAATTGTATATTTTTAACATTTTCACAAACTCTTCACTTGACCCTCAGTTTGTGGGATGGTGGGTTGTGGGGCAGTTCTCTCATTCATTCTTATCCTTTTCCATGGTCGGTGAGCTTATCCAACAAATATTGCATGTTTGTGGAGTGTGGGAAGAAGCCATCTCACAGAAAACCTAATTCAAATGACCGTCTTTGGTCTAATGGATACGCTCACCAGAACAATCTCTTGATTGCTGCTTTAGGCTTGTTCCTGGAAGGAGATCAGAGGGTCACTCGGCTGAATGGAATGGCTTGGTGTGCATGCACACAAATGCGCGAACGCGCACACACGATGTGCTAGCATGATTTTGGTTTGCATCCCTGCACCTTACATACCACAAGTGTTCAAACAAAAAAGATAAACCACTGCATGACCCCTTTTCACAATAAGGAAACTTTGCATATGACCATCTGAAAAAGCCTTGTTTGTGTATCGCCACAGGCAACTGTTCTGGGATCAGGGAACTGTAGAAAACGTTCAGCCATGTCCAAAGAAGCACTGTGTTATTTTAACTTGCAGAATTGTTGCATTTGTTACACTTGATCACGCATATGGTTCCACACATGTTACGATGCAACTTCCATGCAAGCACTCGGCAATGTCACCTACAACTCGAGGATTGCAATATCTGGATCAGAAATATTAGGAACAAAATGTATCATTCTGTATCAATGAGCTGGGTGTTTCATCATCTCCAGATATGAATCGTTTGTTTTAAGTGACCAGAATTCTTTCTTATAAAAAATCTTACCCATTTGCATGGAGATCTCTCCTATGGCCCAGGTTGCGTTGTTGCAAACGGAAATGAACTCTGGGTTCAGGTTGAGCCCCAGGATTGGCATAAACTCAGCTGGGGGAAGAAATTTATACACACTGGTTTCAAGCATTCTTTTTCAAGACACCTTCTCTGTAATGGTCCATAATCAATAAATGCATATTGAATTCCTTCATAAACTCCAAAATGTGACAATCCCTCTAAGAGAAACTCACTCTTGACTAACTTATCACAAAAGTTATTGCTAGTTGCCTGCCAGGTGCAGAAAAAAGGCCAGGAAATGCAATGTAGTCTACTAGTGGCAGATATGCACTGGTCTGATTAAGCAGACTCACCAATGCAGGGTTTTACATGGAGGAAGCACGCTTTGGTTAGGTCCCCCAGCAGAGCGAAGGAGCTTTGCCTCACCTCAGGCATAGTATCCTGAAACACAAACAAAACAGAGTTAGACTGACAAATTCAAAAAGCCAAATCATTACAAACAGAAAGTACAAACCCCAGTCATACCTGCATGCATTGGAAAAGCAGGGTCATGATGTTAGACCGTGCCACTAACTGTTCCACGTGACCCCCCAAACCCTCAGCCAGGCCACTCAGCAGATCCAATGCCACAATCATAAAATCCTTATCAGGCGCCTCGTACTGTTCTGGGTGTTGGTTGTACATCTGTAAAAACAGGATAGACAAATGTCAATGGCCCTTATCAATCTCTGAAAAAGCTTCGCCAAATAGCCAACATTATTGGGTGCGTTCACATTCTCACCATAGCCTGAGCTAGAGTCTTCTGGACTAGTGTGACACAGCGCTGATAGACCGGCTCACAGTAAGGTAGGAATCCGCTTTGCAGGGCAGTGGCTACTGATGACAGACACTGGAAGATATACAAACATGTCGCTTAAAGCTTTCTGGGTTCGCCCAGAGAATAAACAAAATTAGAGTAGACGAGACATTTTGGTCAATCCCCTCCTTTTTTATTTGCATTTGGGTGTACAAAAAAAGATTTGTAAAAGAAAATGACCTGCCAAGTCCCAATAACCACAATTCAAGACTCACGGAGAGCCAAAGGATGCATTGTTTTCAGAAACCTGCGTAACTGTTAGTGCATATGAACACATTTAAACCTACATGTAAGCACCAAGCAGTAGCGCCTGGACCTGCATGAGGGGTGTTAATCTGGATCAGAATATTTAGGAACAAAATGTATCATTTTATTTCAATGAGCTGGGTGTTTCATCATATCCAGATACTAGATACTTGTTTTCGGTAAACCTAATTCATAAATGGTGTAAAACGGCAGAGTGAAAGAGCCATTATGTAAAAAAAATCTGATATAATTTAAACAACACTTCTGTCAGGAAAATAAACCTTCTATAAAGCAAGTAGTCCATTTAAAAAAAACTAATTCTCACCTCTAGTAATGGGAAGAGATCCTTGTCTTCATCTTTCAGCTCATTCCACTTCGCAATAAGGGGGGGCATCAACTTCTGTATGTATTCCTGAGGAATAGTGTAAATCCGTATATTCAAGGCTTACTCTCACTTTTGAAAAGTTTCAAAGATGCAAATTTTCAATATGAGACAAATGTAAACAGCATAACACTCTCTTGTAACAATTAACTTGCTTATCTTGCATGGCTTCCATTCACTCAAGCATTATACATACCTCATTTGTTAAAACTGCTCAGAAAATGAATACTAAAACATGATATACATTCTTGTCTTACTCTTAGGAAGATCAGGTTTGGGGAAGAAAAAGCTCAATTATGGGGGAAAACAAACATTAAACCCTGTCAGTATGCATATGGTGGAAAAACTCTGCTCAGATATAAAGTTCAGTTTCACCTACAGGCTGATTGAGATGGTGACCAACTGAATCTGCCAGAGTTCCTATGGCATCGTAGAGAATGAGGAGATTCTTGTGCTGGTACTTTCCAAAGGCAAACACCAGTGTGTCCAGTATAAAGCTCAAGTAGGGGACCAGCTCCGTGCATGCCTCCTCCTCCAGTGTGGCAAATGCACTGAGAAAAAAACAAGACAGAAAATTAGTACACACCCCAATATTTTACCAAAAGTTATTTTATTCTAGGAATCATAAAAACAAGATGTGGATCAGAGAACAATATGGGAACAAAATGTATCATTGTTAATCAATGAGCTGGGATTTTCATCATTTCCACATGTGAGGAAGTTTGTGAGACAGCTCACCTGCAGGCAGCCTCCTGTACCCTCTTGTTCCCATCCAAGATACGTTTAAGAAGCTCTGTCATAAGGGGTTTGAGGTAGGAGTCAGGTGGCTGGGAGACTACCCAATGAGCATACCGACTCAGGGTCCAGCAGGCAATGGAGCGCACAAGGGCTTTTTTGTCACATAGAGACTGAATGAGGTGGGGGATCAGCTCTGGCAGGTAGGGCACCATGCCCTGCATGCAGCCTGAGGTACGGAGAAAGAGGAATGGACAATGACGTGGTGAAGTTAAAAAAATGAGTACATCAGATATTGTAGATGTTTTAACCAGGTAGTGTGAGCTGACATGTCAAGATGAAACAAACAAAAAAAAAATCGCATAAAATATAAACCGATTTGAACAAAAGCTACGGAGTGAACAATCAGTATCAAGGTCTCCCACACTGATAAAAGAAACAGAAACACACAGTTGGTCCACAGCTTATCTGTTAACAGTTATTTGTGTCATTGTATGTGGGCAATAGGCAAGTAAGGGTTTGTGAATGTAGGCTTAGCATACCATATAGGACCAGATACACTGCAAAAGGCATCAGTACAGACAAATGCATCTAAAAAAATGTGAATATCGTGAGGAACTTCAATATTTTCCATCAGTTAAGAATGAAAATCTCTCAATCCTATAGTCTAGAAAATATTCTAGATTCACTGAACATCAACTAAAATGTTTCAAGCATTTTTCCATTTTAATTTCAATAATTATGGCCTAAAGCTAAAAAACAACAACCCTATCTTAAAATTTTTTAATATTTTATGTGAGTGCTCAGAGAGAGAAATCTCTGTCTAGTTCAGTACACGCAACAATATCATTTGGAAGACTGCTGACTTCCAAACAGAAGGATCATTGCTGAAAAGGCTGGCTGTTCGCAGAATGCTTTAGCGAAATATATGAAGGGAAAGTTGACTGGAAGGACAAAGTGGTAGGAAAAGATATTCTGGCAACCGGGATGATCGCAGCATTGATAAGATTGTCAGGAAAAGTTTATTTAAGAACTTGGGAGCGTCACAAGTGTGGACTGAGGCTGGTGTCAGTGCATCAAGAGCCATCACGGACAGACGTCGTCTGGAAAGGGGCAACTATTTTCAAATTCCTAATATCAAGCTATGGAGAAATGGAACTGGACTGTTGCTCAGTCATTCAAAGTCCTCTTTCGGATGAAAGAAAACTGCATTTTATTTGGAAATCAAGGTCTTCGAGGGTAGTAGGAGAGTGGAAAAGCACAGAATCCAAGCTGTTTGAAGACAAATGTGAAGTTTCCCCAGTTTGATGATTCGGGGTGCCATGCCATCAGCTGTTGTTGGTTCTCAGTCTTTGTGGTCCAAGTCAACACAACCGTCTACCATGAGATTTTAACAGCACTTCATGCTTTCATCTTCTGGCAAGCTTTATGGAGACGCCAATTTCCTTTTCCAGCAGGACTTAGCACCTGCACACAGTGCAAACTACTCCAGTTATTTTTTTCTTTCTATGTTTACTTAGCATGATATTACTGTGCATGACTGCCAACGCACCTGACCTGAACCGAAACCATGTAGAGAATCTATTTGGCATTGTCAAGAGTAAGATGAGATGAAACACCTGATCCAGAAATACAGACAATCTGAAGGTAACAATCGAAGCCGCCTTTTTTTTTTACTTTTTCAGGATATTAAAATTTCTTTAGATGCACTTGCATAATTAGAACTGCTTGTCATATGGTTGAATTCACATGTAGACAAGTTTTAGAAAAAGCAAACTTTGCTAAATTTAACCCAATTAATCTACACCCTTATCAGTCAGTGGACTATCCAGTCTAGTGGCAACTGAACTAGCTCGTCAACATTCAAAAAGAACATCTGCACTAAATCCCCGCCCTTTCCTTTTTGTATCTTTAATAACAAATCTTCAGTTTCTGTGAGAACCATACCCTCAGCTATGGCTCCCAAAACGAGAATTCCCGATTCCTTGACAACCCAGTCAGGGTGGAAGAGTAGGCCTTTCAAAAGCGGCAGGAGGTGGGGGAGCAGCTCGTCCCGGAACAAGATTGCCAACACATCCAGCGCTGCAGCTGAACACTTTCCTGCATCCAAAGAGACAGTATACTTTTGTTAAAATCAATGTTGACTGGAAAGGATAGGGGGAAAAAAAGGGTAAGAATCCTTCCTACTCAAAGCCTGTAAAAATGGAAAACAAAATATTTTGCCATTTCTCTCCAACTGAATTTTTCATCACTCACGTAAGTTCCAGTCAGACAGCGTGTCATCATCGTCATCATCATCATCGTCTATGTCCTCATCCTCCTCGTTCTCCCCTCCTTCATGCTGCAAAGTAACTGTGCGTGACTTGTGGAAACGGGGCTTGATGTCTTGATCGCTATCTGGAACGGCCTCGTCTTCCTCCACATCACCCTGTACAGACACACGTAGCTTACTTCAGCTGTAGTCTCAAATGTTTGTTTGTTTTTTAGGAAATATTTCTGAACAAGGGATTCGAGAAAAATACAACAAAGAGCTCACCTTTAATAGTATGATATCTATCTCTGAGTACTTCATCCCGTTTACCAGGATAGGTATCAGTCTATACGAAGGGGAGAGAAGGAGGACACCTACTTGTTGAAACAGACATCAAATCTCATTTTCAAACTGTAAGATGAAGTTAATTGTTAATCAAAGGACTTTCACAGTATAAAAATGACTCAAGATAAATATAAACCACACAGGCATATAACAGGCCTTAGTGCAAAAATGATTTACAATGTTTTCACCAGTGGCGGAATATAACCTATTATAGATGGAAAGGAGAGGCAACAGCAGGACAACTTCCAAAGAAGCTCTGGTTCTACAGGTGGTGGCCCCAGAACATATCTTTCTCCTCATTCTCTTATGACTGATTTTTCTCTAGTTTCACAGCTGTTGACAGTTGACAGCGGTTCACGCAAATGCTGTTAACACACAGCACACATAACAGCACATATAACAGAACCTAGATAGAATGCTACTCACTGCACAAGGTGTCCTGACAGCATCTCCTTGCAGATAGGTTGCTCTGCTAAAGTAAGCCAAAACTCGCAGGCCTCAAGGGCCACATTCTCATCAGGGTCCTGGGTTCTCTGCAGCATGTACTGCAAGAAATGAGGACATTTTGTGTTTGAGACTCATGTGTAAGCTTACAACATCAACACATAAGTAGCTATTAAATGACACTTCACCGAGCTGTACGTTTCACTCCCTGATGCATGGAGTAAAATATGATCCAAAATATCTTCCACATCTAACTGCATGGAAGTACAAGAGGGTCATACCCGAGCTGGAGGTTTCTAACACTTACTTGGATGATGCTATGCATGTGGGGGATGAGGCGGTCAATGCGTACTTCCAGTAACATGACTAATGCGCGGCACACATTCTTTCGAACCTCAGAGTCCTCATCTGCTGCCAGCGCAAATAGGCTCTAGTAGGGGAGAGGAGAAAAAAATTGAATAGTTTGTAAAGTTTTCGAAGAAAGAAAAGAAAAAGACTGGGGAACAAAAAGAAAATGGAAGGATAGGATGAAAAACTAAAACATAGGGATGGCAAACAACATTTTCTGGGGTGGTATTCTAACACATAGCTAACCTCTATGAAGGTGTCAATGTTGTCCATTAGAGCCTGGGCTCTGCCAATGATGAACTGGTTCACACAGGCTATGGCATGGGACCTGTTAACAGGAGCAAGTTAACATTCAACCTTTTTTCATAGCTAAACTCTAAATACTGCTTATGGTGTAAGAACAATACTGTAGTGAGGAGAACAATTTATTGAATCCTGCTAGGGGTTACGTGATTTATCTGGGTCAGACAGTATGAATACCAACACCTTCACAGTCAGTCAGAAGTTATTATGCATCACTCCCAGATGATTATGACAGAATCAGATATGGGTTGTTTTATTCAGTACCTAATCTTGGGACTGCAATGCTTGAAGAACTGAAGGAATTTAGGAATCATAATGTTGAGGGGTCTGTTCAGAGCATCACTGTCCAGCAGCTCCGACGAGTCCTCACAGATCTTCTGCAGTGCTCCAAAAGAGCCCTGGGACACGGATATACACAGAGAGGCTGTCAAACCAAAACGCAAACATACAGGGACACCAAGGAGAGAATCAGACTGTATCACAAATACAACTTAAGCAAACTACTGAATGCATGTACAGATATTATTTTTCAGCTGCAGATGTTTTCTGATTATTGCCAAATGTTGAAAGGGTCAAATGGTGGTTTGAATAAAACTTTTTAGTGTTACTTAAAATTTGGTGATTTGTGCAATTCCCAACAATAAGGCAAACATTCATATCAATGTGGGTGTAAAAACTTTTAAAAAGAACATTTTTATGACAAAAAAAAAAAAAGAAGAAAAAAAAAAAAAAAAGAATACGGCAGCAAAAAGCAGGTTGTAAGTGCAGACCTCACAGGTGTTGTAGTCCTCCGAGTTCAGTAAGTTGCAGAGCTGGGGCAGAAGCTCAGGCCATGTTTGCAGCTCGCCCTTGGAAGAGATAGTCGTGATCAGAATGCCTGGAACACGAAGAGAGACATCTTCAGTTATTTAAGATTAAAAACAATAGGATGTGTACAGATTGTCATTTTCTTGGCTTCTCACCAATTTTTATAAAGTCCAACCGGTAACAGCATTTTTTGCCGATTCCATTGTTTTTCTTTGAAGTTTTAAAATCATAATGAGTAAAGTATTTTAAGTACTCTTATTTTGAAGGATTACAGTGGAAGTAAGGCTGGTTGATATTGTGTATATATTTTGACCTGTTGAAATTAATGTACCCTAGGTCCTCCCCGCTGCGCGGTTCTTAAACTAAATATATGACATTTTGAAGTGAAAATAAGACTTTCTAAGCCTTGTTCAGTCCATTGTGTTATATATGTTGGCTTTGTTCGGGGATTTCAGGGCTCAAGACTGGCTCTGTGATGTTGCCCTCAGCTTTTTTTTGTCCATACGTTTTAAATATATACAGTAGGCTCATGGCTGGCTGTGAGCTCCCACTAACTTTAAACGCTGTTAACGTTAGCTCTTTGAAACTTGCTATGTTCCTCGGGGTGATTAAATTTGAATTGTGTGATTAAGTGTGTCGTGCTTTACATTTTCGGGGTTGATCCGCCACAGTCTATTTGTCCTTACTGGTTTACAAATTGTGAGCTTTGTCTTTTTGGGTTTAGGTGCTAGATGTTTCAAGCAGTGATAGCTCATGCTTGGTGTGCTTGTACGGCTCATGCGTGTAACCGGTATGGAACCTGCTGAGTGTAGCTGCTTGGAATATTGCTAATTTCAGCAAACTAGGCCTCCTGGCGCCAATCAGCCGGCTGGCCTATCAATCGAAGTCTAAAAAATACCATTAGCCATTAGTCACCTGTGTAGCACCTCTGGATCAGACAGTATGAATACAAATACCATCACTGGCATTCAGGTGATTATATTATGCATCATTTCCAGAGGTTAAGAGAAGAAAAAAGGACACACAGCGGAGGGGGAAAACACCGACAAAAAAAAACAAAAAAAACTTACCAATGGTGGCTCGGATAAGCGGTGAGGGGTCACCGATGTTACCGAGACATTCCTGCTTGATGAAGTCGGAAACAGTTGGGGGGAAGTTCTGGTAATGTGCCTTGACATTGTTCTTCAAAATCAGACCGCTCAAAGAACGAGTTGGTTCGTCTGCGAAGATGAAAATGGAGATATAACAACAAGTCATCTGAGTGTGGATTTGGTACATGGCACTAGAAATTTTAAAGCTATGAATTTATGTATTTCGACATCAATTGTATTCTCATTACCAGTAAAGATTGTAATCTGAACACCAATTGATGCAGCTGAGAAAGGGAACAACGCAACAAACTACACTCTGCTTCATCAAAAAAGGGTTCACTTCTGAGGAGTGAAGTTTTATGGCTTCACGGATGATATAAGTCAAAACATCTAGCTTGCAAGCACTGTTTTTCCACAGAAAAAGAGCAAAATGGAAATAACACACCTTAATAAAATGGCCTGCGATGTCACCATTAAGTACAAATTGATATTAAGTGAAGGATTCTAGACGTGCTGATTCCACAGCATTTTAAAATGTTTCCTAATTTTGAACCATCATATTTTTGTTTTTTTTGTTTTTTTTGTTGAACATCTCTGTATATTAGTTGAGCGCATGAAGGTGTAAGAAATATGGAATTAAATATCTCAATTCCATGGAAACGAAAAAGATTATTCACATTTTATCAAAAATCATCCAGTCCTATTGAATATGGTTTATTACATTGACTACATAATGATTGGCTCAATTCATGTCTCAATAAGATACACAGCATGTCTCATTCAGTAACAGGGGATCTTAAACAGAAGGATTGTATAAGAGGAACTTGACTCTAGTTCAATGAATTGAGCGTAATGTATGGAAGAGGAAAAACATATCTAGCTACTCACCTTCAGTTTTGAGGCGTGTGAGGACAAAGATGAGATAATTGTTGAAGTCTGGAAACTGGTTGAGTTGTTCAAGTTTCTAGAATTGCAGTTAAGGATAATTTCACATTACATTCCATAGCTAATAATTGGTCATTGATCTGTATGCTTAATGGTGTGTATGACAATTCTACGTAGGGCAAAAAATTAACGACTTTGTGGAGACGGTAGTACCCCTTTACTTGATTTGTATTAAATAATTTCTCTTAGCACTGGCTGTACTTTTTAAGTCCAGGTTAACTAAGTGGAAAAGGCAAACAGTTAGTTTACTATGGTTGTAATTATTTGAACTTTGTGTTGAAAACTTTTTGGAACCTCTTAAACATTGAATTTTATGGAGGCTATGAAATGAAATGGATAACATTAGATATTTCTTAGAAACAACATCTGAACAATAAGAGACCAATTATCAGCCCATAGCAGCTTAAGTTCAGGACTTCAGCAAAGTCTCAAATCAAGTACTTCCATTATTATACTTTACGCAAGTGGTTTACTTGCATATTGTGTGAATTTAGCAAATCGAGCACTGCCATATATACTTAAATTATGGCCGCTACTGTTCATATTGTCTCACTTTCAGAAATATCTGCCTCCTTGTTCAATGGACTTCAATGGACTTTAAATGGGTGATTTGATGTGCTTCCTGTTAAAGGTGAAATGGAAATTATTTTCATATTTTATGCTATTGTTCTCTGCCATACCAGTCTATTCCGTCGCATGCAAGAAATCACAATATATTATCGTAAGACACCTGGCAATTCCCACCCCCACAAATAATGATGCACTCTGAGCAATTTTGTGCTGGCAGGGTGGGGGGAGTAGTTCTCTCGTCCTGCAACTGACTAAAGTATCGGATATCAAAACCCGTCGGAAGAATGTGAACAACTGCGCCGACACGTCAACGAAAAACAGTAAAATAAATCACAACATGGAAAAAACATAGCATGGTAGTATTAATAAAGTAACATTGTAGTTTATAATTCAATGCAATTGTCACAAACATAAATCCAATGGTGTCAGCAATGAGGCAGTTTACTAAAATATCCTTCATCTTGCTTTGCTATGTGCATAACCCAGTTACACTGAAGTAGGATACTTGTTGGACTGCTCTCTGTGTGACTGTGTTGGGTGACTGTGAGTCTTTTAGCAGTTGCAGGACCTGCTGAAGACCCTGCTCATCTGGCTGCCACTCCATCCTGAAAAAACACAAATCGGTCAATATAAAACTTTAAATTATATTGTTCATATGCATTTTCATACTACATCATTTTGATCTTGGATACTCAATCCTGTATGATCTTGCTGTTCTGAACCACACAGCATAAGCTGTGAATTCATTCTGAACTTCACTTATGTGGCGTTATTTTAAGACCATGTTGATAAGATGACTCTCAGTACCACTGAATTCTCAAAATCCGAGGTCACCAAGCCTTCAATCATAATTGGCAATTGTGAGTCAATACCAAAGCGTTTAAGAAATAAAAAACATATGTACAATAAAAAAACATTATTTAATCCTATCAGAAAATGGCGTCTTTGGCATATTTATTCAAGCACTAAGACGATCAAACCTGATTATCTAAAGGAAGTATAAGTTGTAATGAGGTTTCAGGCAGTGAAGGAGAGAATAGAATGATTTTTACAGACAAACTATTTCAGTTCCGACTGTGCCTTAACAAAGCACAAATTGACAAAATCAAAATTTTTATTTGATTGGTTGTTAAAAAAATGTATTAAAAAAAAAGATCAAACAAAAGATGATATATTTAGCATCTAAAATGTATGGACCTTATTTTCTTATATTTCTGAACATTAGTTCTCAGCCCACGTTGGCACATGAGAAGTGGTCGACTTTGAAAACGCTGGTAACCACTGCTCTAATAAAACATTTATAGAAACATATCATCCAATACGACCCTGCTTATTAGTCTTCAAGTTTCATTTCAACTTCTTAAGACACGAATTTGTGTTATTTTACACTATTAACTCAAGTATCAAATCACCAGGGACAGGGCCTGACCAAAGGGCATGTGTTGGAGGTTGACGATGCACATGGTGTCTCGGCCGCTGACATGTTGGATAAGAGATAATTTTAGGGTGGAGATGAACACGCAGCATTTGCTACAGACTCCCCGCATTACAAAACACCTTAATCGGTCATGGAATTTTTTGCTTGCTGTACAAAAATGAGGACATTGGACAACACGACAAGCTAAAACCTCCATGACCCGGCTTAACCGCACCAAGTTAATCCACCCCACGCCACCATGTCCGTTGCTCTAAGTAGGAGAAAATCTTAAAGTCTCAACCTTTCAAGTTCAAATTTCAACCCCGTGTTGTACAGCCGGTAGGCCAAAGATCTAATCGGGGTTGGTGGTCAATTCTGCTGATCCCTCTGGGGGGGAAAAAAGTTGTCCAGGAATAAGTTAACTAGCCTAAGGAAATAAGGCCGCCTTTACGTGATCCCATGCTGTCCGATCGAGTAGTGTAACTAGTTGAGAAATATCTGTGCTGGTTAGTCTCTTAAAATAACGAGCAACAAATCGATGTATTGGTTGGTTATGGGCTATTCAAAATATGTTCTTAAAGTTTAAGCAATGCTACCAAAAGTTGCCCTAATAGCTTGGGCCTGTTCGACAGGTCATTGCCAGCCAGAGTGGCCACAATGTGCCTGGCACAAAAAAGTAATACAATCTGCTATCAAACGAAATCCTTGTAGCGGCAAAAGTATTATTTCAAGATAGGCCAGTCTCTGGCTCGACATGAATTGTGTGGTACAACACACGACTTTAGCAGTCAAAATTGAGTTCAATTTTAGCGAACACGTTTTGTAGATAGGCGTTAGCTGCTAAGTCCTTAGCGCCCACAGTTTAGCTCCACATGCTAATGCTAACGGAGTAGCTTGGCTAATCCTACACTATGAAAACTTGCCTGGATCTTCGCTTTGTTAAAATACATTACCCAACGACACAGTCTGCATGTAACACGTCTAAAATGTTTGTTGACAAGAAAACATTGTACGTACAAATATTATACCTACAATATGACTTGGAAGTTGAACTCTCAGTACTAGGCCGCTCGTCCGTCGTGCTTCGTCGCGGTTTCTCTTGTTCAAATGATGATGCCGACCAGAATTGGTCTATGTCGGCTTCCGTTCAATGCACGCGCCCGTTTAGCGAGCTTACAGGAAGTACATTTATGTTCCTTTTTAGACCAATGGTTGATAATTCCAAAACATAATAAACGTATATAGAAATATTTAATAACATGGCTATTAATGGATTTCATTAAAATCCATTTAAATTTTGATTTGTATTACTGGGATAAATCTAAAGCAGATCATATTGTATATGATTTCTTTGTGATTTGTCTTCGACAGTCTGCCTAGCCAATAATCGATTAATTTTGATGAGTCATCTCATTTAATATGACTTTGTTTTATTATTAGGCGCAATAATAACATGCCTATGAGGTGAATGTAATGGAAATATATTGATGTATACTGTGCCATGCTCAACTAGTGTGTTGGAGACATAAACTCTGCAGTCAAAGCCTTGTTTGTATAGTTTGTTCGATCGCTTACATCATGATCCACACAGGATCGGTCAATTGTTGGTCAAATAAAAAAAAGATTGAGAGGGGGAGGGAAAGGTGCCTAGCGACAAATCAGGCAAGACAGGAGTGTGGGGGTTTCAGTGGGTACTTTAAATGTTGGCACGATGACAGGTAAAGACTGAGAGCAAGCTGATATGAATAGGACAGATCTTTATTGTCATTGTTTTAAAAACAACGAAACACCATTTAGCAGCTCTTGATTTGGCTAAATCAAATCAAATATAATATATAATATTATATTCCTATATTTTTATTTTATATATATATTCCTATATTTTTATTTTATATATATAAATATATATATATATATATATATATATATATATATATTAGGTTATTAAACAGAAGAGATATATATACAAGGAGGTATTATGTATGGGTATTCAAGTTATCAGGTTATTGCACTTAGTTCTTGGGATTGGGGGTTTATTGCACCTTAATGTGAGTGGGAGCGGGGGTTGTGCATTTCACTGCCTGGGGGAAGAAACTGTTCTTCAGTCTGTTTGTTCTAGATCTGATGGATCTATATCTCTTCCAAGAGGGCAAGGGGGAGAACAGGTAGTGTCCAGGGGGAATGGGGTCCTTAACAATACAGCTGGCCTTCTGTTGTAGTCGGCCAGTGTAAATGTCTATGAGGGAGGTTAGTGTTAGCACTTTGAGATTTGATCCAAATGTAAAGTGCATTATAAATTAAATGTATTATTATTATTATTATTACCCGATAAAACGCTCTGCTGGACAGAAGGACGGTAGAAATATTGGTATTATGTCCAAGAGACAAAAGGAGCTACGGTAGAAGCATCGGAAGAGGGTACAAACTGTTTTGTCATGGTGTGGATGGGAGTAGATATGGGGTATGGGTGATCTTAAGTAGGAGCATGTGAAAAGTGTCGGACAGAGTGATGAGTATGAAGATACTTTGAGATTTGATCCAAATGTAAAGTGCATTATAAATTAAATGTATTATTATTATTATTATTATTATTATACACAATGGAGGTGTGATGATGAGCGTTATCAGCTCTTATGCCCCACGAGTTGGTTGTGAGTTGGAAGACCAAGAGAATTTCAGGTTGTGAGTTGGATGAAGTGATAGAGGGTGAGAGAGTGGTGATTGGAGTGGAGTGGTAGAACTTCAATGGGCGTGTTAGTGAAGGGAACTGAGGTGGTGAGATGTCCAGGTATGGTGTTAAAGACAGGAATGTGTAATAAAAGATGGTGGGAGATTCTGTTAAAATAATGGAAATAGCTGCGGAATATATATTTGATGGAATCGGAGGAGCACAGGGTGACTAATGAGACCGGAGGTAGGAGCATGCAGGTGGACTTGATAGTATGGCAGACAGCATAAAATGGTAGTATGTAGGAGCCTGATGGGAAAAGAGAGGAAGGTAAAGCAACCGGTGTAAGTTAAGTAAAGAAGCCGCTACTTGGTATGTTATCCATACAGAAGAAAGAAGATAGGGAGACTTGGTGATGGAATGAGGAGATTCAGGAGAGTATATATATGAAAAGGTTAGCCGAGAGGAAGTGGGATATTATGAGAGGTGAAGAAAGTAGACAGGAATAAAAAGAGACATGGCATAAGGTGATAACAAAGGATAAATGAGAGGCCTATGACAAGTTGTTGAGAGGTTGGATCCTAAGGAAGGAGAAAAGGACTTGTACCGATTGACAATGCTAAGGGATCGAAATGGGAAGGATGTTCAGCAGGTCAGGGTGATACAGGATAGAGATAGAAATGTACTAACAAGTGAGGAGAGTGTGAGGGCAAGATGGAAGTAGTACTTTTTAGACCTGATGAATGAAGAAAATGAAAAAGAGAGAAAGGTAGAATTGTAAATCCGGCAGATCGAGGGTTTAGTAAAGGAGAAGTGAAGGCAGCTTTGAAGAGGATGAAGAATGGAAAGGCGGTTGATCCGTATGACATACTGGTGGAGGTAGTGAAGTGTCTAGGAGAATGGGTAGTGGAGTGTTTAACAAGATTGTTTAACACAAACTCGGGGAGAGAGAGCAGAGCCCGTGGAGTTGAGGTAAAGTGTACTAGTGTCAATTTTCATGACTAAAGGTAATGTGCAGAACTGTAACAACCACAGCAGTATAAACCTGATGAGTCACACAATGCAGTTCTCAGAAAGAGTAGTGGAAGCTAGGTTAAGAAAAAAAAAGTTACATTATGCGAGCATCAATATGGTTCCATGCCTAGAAAAAACACTACAGATTCAAAGTTGGCTGTGAGAGTGCTGATGCAGAAGTATAGAGAGGGCCAGGGGGAGTGCCATAATCACAATAACCTCCAGAAAGCTATTTGTAAGGTTCTGAAACTTTACGGGTGAACAGTGAGACACATTATCTACAAATGGAGAACACTCTGAACAACTATGAACCATTCCTCTATGCAGCAAAACCTTCAAAAATAACTCTAAGAGCACATTAAATGCTCATTCAGGAAGTTAGAAAAGATTCGGAGAAAACAACAAAGGAACTGCAGGTCCCTCTCATTTCAGCATAGGTCAGGGTTCATGGGTCTCCATTTCCAAAAGCAGAGGGTAAAAAATGGCATCCCTGGGGGAGTAGCAAGGCAAAAGTCACTTTAACAAAGAACATTATGGACTTGTCTTAATTCTGCCAGTACGCATCTCGATGACCCTCAGAGCTTTTGGAAGAATATTCAATGGACTGATTAACAGTTAACAGTTTAACTTTTTGAAAAACAAAACAGTCCCTTTATACTGTATGTGGTGTAAACCAATCATAGCATTCTACAAAAAAATGATAACTATGGTCAAGCATGAAGGTGGCAGTAGCAAGTGGGGATGCTTCTCTCCCTCGGGCCAGGATGAGTTGCTATAATTTAGTAAACAGGAAATTCTGCTCTCTACCATACAATTCTGAAGAGTCAGGTCATCAGTTGAAAGGTTTTGTAGCATAACTGCAGGTAAGAAGTAAGAGGAAGAGGAAGAGGAGTAAGGTAAGGAATAAAATTCAAGTTCTTTTTTATTTGATTCTGATTTGAAGATCTGGCACGGTGTAATACGAGATACAAACTAAAAAAGAGGATATCAGGAGGGCTTGTAACTCTTTTCCACATTAGTGTACAATTCCCTACCCGATTGTCTCTGCTGTATCTTAAAATACTTCTCCTGGTTTATGTTCTCACAGCCAATCAGTGCATGAGTTAAAAACGGTGAAGAGTATCAGAGCTGTAACTTATATAGGAACAGTAAACACCATATGGTAAAACAAGCAATAATAATAATAAAAATAAAAATAATCACAAGTAGCCAAAACCAAGTACAAAAATAAGCAAATCAAGAAGGCAGAAGCCAAGGTAGCTACAGGCATTATAAGCCTTTATCTTCAGTGGAGGAATCTCGCCAATGATCTGAGTTTGCTCTCCAGATTCCTGCATGGAGAGGCTACAGAAACCTGTCTTCTTTAGAGAAAAATCTCTACATTTAAAAATTTTTACACACAACTGAGAATGTCCACGAGCCAACATGGAGACATCAAAACGATTCCAATATTTCCAATTGGGTGGGCAGGAAGTGCTTTTCGTAACCTGACGTGCAAGGTTCTTCCTCTGATGAGCTCAAACAATCCTCATTTTCCTTATCCTCATCCGAGTCAATCATTTTACTGTATAACCCTCTTCCGTATTTCTGGCCGGTGCTATGACAACCTTCTCCTTTAGCCTCCTGTCTCCGAGCATCATGGTAGTCCACATCTGAAGTCCTATCTCTGGTCACCGGCCGAGGTGATGCATCAACTTTTGACGGTTTCTCCGGGGAGGTTTTATTTGGCTGTATTTCCACAACCTCCAAATGGGAGAGAGTGGGATGTGGCTCAATGACATGAATGTAGATGCAATCTTCGGGGTCGTCTATCTACAGGGAGATCACACACTTTCATGAAATCTGTTGGCAACATTCTGTGGATATCCCATTATCAGGGTATATTTCAAATCACGAGAGAAGAAATCCTATTATTCAGTGCGTCTCTTACCTTCATCTCTCTTAAAATGCGGCTATTGCAAGGATCCGGTCCTTTACGACAGTAACTTGAAGTTACCAATTGATGCCTTTTGTTTTTCACACAACAAGTACTAGCAGAAAGAATTTTTTTTTAAGATAAACATCACAATATCGACCATCATAAACAAACATAGGCATCACTTCAGTCTTGGCTTCAATATTAACATTGACATTTTATGGGAACACCAAATTTTGAAACATTTAATTCAATATATGTTTTAGCTGTAATGAATGCAGACAGTTTAACGCCGAAAATTGCTGAGATGTACCTCATCTGAAGTTTAGACGAGGTGAAAGAAAGCTTAAGTTGTACAGCAAAGGTCAAAGACAAAGGAACTTCGATAATTATCTCACCTGACCAAAATAAGACAGAATATCGCAGACAGACAAATAATTCCAAGGAAGACTAAGGAGGTTGCTAAAAGAGACAAACATGGGATGAGAGAAGTAATAAGTAATTATTCATTCTCATGTTGTCATCTTGTAAGAAAATTCAGATTACACCTCTTGAAACTCTTAACCGTGTATTTCATCACATTAAACAAATAAAAATATTAAAATGTTATACAATACCAAAACTTTCCGGGTAATTTGTTTTGAACCTCAAGGTGGCCTTCTCTCCGGGCCCGACTGCAGTCAGAGCTCTTATCCAGACCTCATAGTCCCGTTCTGGGCTGAGATGCAGCAACTCTAAAGTCCTATTTCCATGCTGTGATGATGCACTCACATTGTAAACTGTGAGAGACAAACCATACAGATCAGGGTCAGTATTCAGGGATTGATTGATAACAGTAGTATTTCTTTTGTTGGACAATAATTAGCTTGTGGTAAAAATAGATTCTACTTTACCACAGTATAACTTTAACCTACTTTAAATAGACTACAACTACACCCCTGACTCGGTGGCCGTACTTAGACACACTAGTACCTGGAGCTTAAGGCTATGTAAACCCGCAAACATGCTCCAATAACAACGCCGAGGTTAGGTAGATATAATGCTTAGCATGTTCGCATCTTTGTTTAGCATGTTATCATGCTAAACAAAGCTAATTGAGCTAATTGATTTGCTCATTTACACAAAACAACTGGGGCTGGTAGGAATAATATTATTTTTGTAGAAATTCAATCACGAACTAAAAAATTGAACTATTGAAAACATTACAGAAATGTGGTGGTGGTTGCGGAAGCTGAATTTTTCAGTTTGACTCAAGTGAGAGGAAAAGTCTGTACCAATTTTATTGTGGTTCATTCACTTCATTTTCAAGCAATTAATTTAAACCGAATGGTTGACATCCAAAGTCAGTAAAGATACAATCTCTGGGAACCTTACAATATCTCTGCCAAATTAAGTGCCAATCCATGTTGAGGTATTGCACAGGATAAATAAAAAAACTTTAGCCAAGCAAGTGGGCTCTAGATAAAAGGTTGGATATGTAATGTGGGAACAATGAAACACTATCAGACATATATCCATGTCTGGGGTTGTTTGTGATCTGTCAGAGTGGATTGAAGTGTTGAATCATCCAACATTTTGTCCACATAGCCGTGAGGCCAAATTTAAGAGATGGAAACATATCTGATTAATTATTATGATGCAGCCTTTGCAACAGCAACAAAAAAAAAGCTTTTCCATGTCTCTTTTACTTATTACTACAGCTGTGTTTTATATTATTGATATTTACCATTTTGTGTGTCTAAGCCTATTTGGTAGGAAAGGATCAACCCATCCTGCTTAGAGAGGAGAACAGGTTCCCAAAGCAGAGTCACCTCAGTGGCAGCAATGGAATGGACCTTTAATGATGGCAGCGTGGAAGGGACTGAAAAGTAATTTAAAAAACAAAAACAAGAAGATGAGTTCATCCTCCATTCAATAAAAGGAGAGAGGAGGTCAGAATTTTGCTAAACTAAGTTAAAAATTTTTTAAAAAAGCTTAAGAAAATAGAAAAAAATGTACTTCTTTGAAGAGAATATCCAATAGATGATGAAAGGAGACGGACTCGACCGCTGTCCGATATTATAAACAGTGACACTTGATAAGGTGTGTACTTCTTAAAGTGACCTGGGGGTGGAGACACATTACAGTCAGTCATTTTGACAAGAGCCAGCCATTCAGCAAAATCATTAAAGAAACAGAGAGACAGATAGATAGATAGATAGATAGATAGATAGATAGATAGATAGATAGATAGATTCTGACGCAGTAGTTCCATTCATGTGTTAAAGGGTAAGAGTAAATATAAGCTAAAACCAATGAAGTAAATTGAAATAAAGTGAATCTGAGAGCTACTAAGCCACAATTGGGGGCAAAAACAAACTGGTTTATGATATATAAATAACCATGAAGAGAAAAGAACAGTGCAACTGAAATTGATAAGAACAGTGCAAATGAGCTAAATAAGACATGATGCAGTGTTCTGTGGGAGGGAGAATATGGTTTGTGCAATAAAAGAGTCTCCGGCAATATCTTTGATATGCAGATGTTACGGTTTAAGTCCATTTAACAGTCTGATGGCGGCTGGCAGGTAGGACCTCAGTCCTGCACGTCGGATTGACCAGCCTGTGACTGAAGGTGTTATTCTGAAGCACCCTCCAGAGAATGAAGTGAGTGTGAGGGATTGCTGATTATTGATTTACATTTTCTGAGCATCCTCACCACAGCCACCTGCTGTACTTTAACTGTGTTTGTAATTGTTTGAGACTTGAATTAAATCAGTTGAGATCAGTGAGTGATGATATTTATATATGACTACTCTTTAACACCTTCTGAGACTGCTCAACTCGATTGTTGCTATATTTAGGACGTGTTGTTCATTAAATATTTTGCCTCTACTGTTATTGTATACAGAAATTTAACAGACCTTTTAAAAAAATTGTTGTTTGACTTTTGTTCACAGTGACCCAATCAAATGCTTGGCCTGGGGGCTTTCCTGCTTGCTTGTATTGCACGACAAATTTCTTAGGGTTCTCAGCGAGCAGAGAGGGAAGGTCCCAGGTAACATTGAGGCTCCCTTCATTCATCCTAAGATGCAAAGCTTCCGGATTTTCCTCTATACCTGAACAAAAGATGGATATTCTGTTAGTTCTACTGATTCACACGAAAAGGAAAAAAAGAAAAAAATGAGAATTATCATAAAAATATATAATTATTGCATCATAACATTGCGGCAAGAACTATAGATACTATGAGTATGGATAATTGATACCTGATAACGGCAGAGCAAGGTAAGAAGGCGCTGTGGCACCGTGAATATTGTAGGCTGACACACTGATTGATGATGCGTCCTTTAAAGGCAAAGTGAATTGACATTGCATCTCTTCACACAGTAACCGGTCCTTTGGCTCATCTGTTAACACCTTCTCCAACACTGTGGTTCCATTTTTGTAAGGCACTTTGAATTCGTATCCCCGAATGACACCACAAGCCTGAGATTTAGTAAGCTTCTGAAAGAGATAAAGAGAAGAAGAAAATCGAAAAACAGATTATTGACTATTTCAAAACAGATTATGATGGCAATGTGGGTAATATTTTTTACACACCTTCCACATTAGAATGCATTCAGAGCTTAAAGGGAATATTCCACAGTCCATCCATAAATCCAGTTCTCCAACTGGGGCTGAACGAGAGATGGAAACATTTTTAGCAGAGAAAATTACACAAAAAAACCCAAAACCTTGTTCAGTAGTTCAGACTCTGCCGTTTGTTTCCTGTTCATTTCGAAAGCACTTGGAAATGATGTCATTGTGTTTATGTCTCAGCTTGAAGGGAATTTTTATCATTTGGAAAATGTAACTTTCTCGTTGTGGGGTACAGTGAGATGAGATAACCAGCAGACAGGAGAGTTTATTCACAAAAAGGGTTAACTGGGCGACACAATCATGGCTTTGTCCAAAGATTACAATGTGCCCAGCAGCATCCCTAGAACTTCTTAACTAACTCTCATCAAGAAACTGAATGAGGTTTGTTTGTACAAAATCTCAAACTATTCCATAAATGCAGCGTAAAACGCACAGAAAGAGCAAAAAGTTGAAGGAGACCAAACCAAAAACATGGACTCACTAGTCTCTGTGCCTTCTATTCTCTGGATTGAACTCCAGTCACTCATTAATTCCGTGTCACAGGCACAGCGAACTTGAAATTCATAGGGTGTGCAGTTTTGGGGTGTGTCGAGTATAAAACTGCCATAGAAACCACCCGCTTCCTGTCCAGAAAGGTAAAAATAGTAGTAGTTTACAAGTAGTTTGAGCTTGTATTCAGTCAACAAATCTAGAACCATTGATAAAAATGTATTTGAACACAATAATTAATTGATTTATGCATTCGGACTTATTCATTCATCAATAATATTTCCTCATGGCCCGCAAGCTCTTTTACATTGTGTGGCTCATGCTGAGAGGAAAAAAACTCAGAGTGTGGTGTAAGACATAACTTAAACAAAAAAACACCTTAAGCCAGATTTGGTCCATCTCGGTCCGATACTGAACTTCACAGGTACCCACAGAGAGCTGAAGCTGAATACAGGTGGAAATCCAGGAAATCTCAAACTCCTCCTGAAGGCTTATTGTGACATTAGGAGCGGGTGGCTTGACTTGAAAGAGAGACAGGTGCAGCAAAAAAAAATCAACATGAAGTATAATTTAAATCAATATTGATCATTTAAAGGGCTAATAATTTTGATTATCCTCAGAAAGGCTTACTATTAGCAGAAGTCTTATCAGTAGCGCTATTATTATAATTATAATTATTATTTGTATCGTTGATGATGGCATCCAACTCACTGATATCTGCTGTATTGAAGACAATCTCCTCAGATTTAGCAGAGCCATGTTGGTTCTTAGCCTGAACCCAAACACGAAGTTCAGTATGGCTGTAAAAATCTTCACGAGGGATTAACTGATTGAAACTGGTCCCATTGAGCCAACGCCCCACCCTGGAAGAAAAAAGAAGACAATCTCAGAAGGCGTCTCACAAAGTTTTGAGATTACCATCATCATAACATTAAAAATGTCTGATGACTTAAGACATGACATAGGTTTTTGTTGAATTTACTCTTTGTCTGCTGGCTCCCAATGTAGGCTGTAATTTGTGGGTATCTGAGGTTCCTGCCCTGGATTCCAAGTACAGTGGATATCTAACCGACATTGTGTTTGATCACATGGGATATGGCATGTAGGGCAAGAGGGAGTAGCAGGAGGACCTACATCAAATAATAAAAGAGAAAATAAGACAGAAATTTGTTACAAAAGCAGATTGATGGATATAACAGACAGACAGATTTAAAACTGATCTTTATAATATTCTATGGTTACAATAGTTTCTTAAGGTACATCCAATAAAGATACATTACCCAAGTCGTGATTTGTAGTGTTTACATCGGAACACAATATAGGTTTGGATAATTAAAAATAAAGTGGGGACGTTAAGGACGGTGGCACATGCTGTGCCAAAAATGTGTAATCCAATATACCACCACTATAAATACAAAAAGAAGGGATACTGGCCCGATGCTGAAAACATCTGAGATATTAAAAACCACAAGAGATAATTACAGAATATATAAACATCTATAATAAAGGGAGATGCATGTGCAAGTCATGTGAATTAAAAATAAACACAATATTATTTCAGTATAAGCTTCTCAAGCTTCATATTGAACGCAAACAGGGCATGGAAAAAAAGATTATGTAAATGAAATGTAATGTAAATGATGGAGCGTGAAAAAAAGAGGGTGTTTACCGCAAGAAAAATCCACTCACCTCCCCCAACACACATAGCTTGTCTCTATTTTTCAAATGACAGTCACCTTTACCCACTTCTCGTAGGCCTTTTCTAAGCTTCCGTGCAAGGAATAATCATTCAAGTAACATTAACAGGAAATAAGCACTTTGATCATACTTGGTCTGTATAATTACAGCCCCTGTTACCACCACTTCCTCTTCAGTGCACGCTGTAAGAAAAGTAACAAGTATAAGGTAATATTTAGAGAAACCTGCAGAAGCTTGCTATCATAAGATGTCATGCTCTCAAGCAAAAGATGTGCTGTGAGTAAACACCAAGCACATTATTTAGTGTTGAAAACAAAACCCTCATTAATATCAGCAGGAGAGTGCAGGAAACATCTACTATTTCATTTTTAGGATAAAATATTTTTGGTGGCAGACAGTATTGACATCTTTTACATAAAGGTAGCACTTCATTCATCTCCAGAGATAGTGAGTCAAACTACCGTATTAGCTCGTGGGAATATTGCAGCCGACTGAACACAGTGCTGCGAATTAAAGATTTGGCCCATTCCACTGTTTTGTGTGTATCTAATATTAAATTGTTTTACATTAAACAAAGGCAACCTGAGTTAATCACCAAATACAAGTTTTAAAAGGTAAATGTGTTAATTGAAAAAGAAAATGGTTTGACACTGAATCCCAAAAACTTCCAAACGTTATGAATAACTGTTTGCAGCTGCACTAGACACACCCAGACCTGATCACTACCAGCCCTATTCCATCAAATCAAAACTAATCATAACTCCGTTCTGTTCTTTCTGGTTCCGCCATTCTACCTATCCAGTCTGCTTACTCGCATTTTGAGATCTCCCAGCCTCTAAAGTGCTTCTCAGAATTCTCACAGCAAGAGGTTGAGGATATCATCAGAACGATGAAACCCTCCACCTGTGCCCTCGACCCCTTTCCTACAGCCCTGGGGAAAACAAACATCTCTTCCATCAGTCCCCTGATCACCGCTGTAATAAATCAATCCCTCCAGGCCGGCTTTGTTCCATCTGCCTTAAAAGCCGCCATAATCAGACCACTCCTCAAAAAACCCACTCTCGATCCAGAATTTTTGCAAATTACAGGCCCATTTCCAAACTCCCATTCCTCTCCAAAGTTCTGGAAAAAGTAGTTGCTGCCCACCTCCAGGACCACCTCAAATACAACAACCTCTTTGAAACCT
>VRLP01005898.1:0-32721 GCA_009660295.1 Lophius piscatorius
CTGGAGTTGCAATTGAACAACTGCTAGGAGTGCTTGGGATACCGACGACTGACAGCCATATAAGCGGATATATTTTGGGAAAGGTTTATATTTCCAACACTAGGGGGGGATATATCTCCAAAAGTTTGGGGGCCATCAATTCTCATCCGTTGGTTTGATTTTGTCCAAATTTGGTTAATTATGAATAGAATCCAGGAGAACTGTCCTGTATAAATCATGTTTTGTTTAATAGTTAATTTTTTTATGAATAAATGTCATTGATTTATTATTTTTTTGTCTCAGTAGGGGGAGTTTTTTCAGAAAAACACTCTTTTTCAGACATAACTTCCTAATTGTAGGTCCGAATTAGTCCAAATTTTGTGCATATTAATTGCTTCAAGGACACTTATCTTGTAAATGTTATATTTCACTCTTGTAGTTTTATTCATCTCCAAACGCTTTGGGGACATAATATCTTAAATGTTGGTCTCATTTAGTCAAAAGTTTTTGGCCTATGAATGGACTGTAGGAGATTGCTTTTATATACTATTTTTTACACTAATAGTTCACATTCTACTCACTAGGGGAGTTCAATCAGGGGGACTGCGTGTACAACACAGGGGATTGAGGACTTTTCGTGGATATATCTTTTCTGTCGGGTAAGACAGCGTAGAATTAGTTCTTCTATGTTATTTTTCAATTCCTAATTGAAAAATTTCAATGGATGCGAGAAAATCAAGAGAGACGAGAATTCATTTATTTATTTTTAATAAAATCGACTTTGACATTTTCCACTGAGCTACTACTTTATTTTTTTGCTGTGTTTTTAAGCTTTGTCCATGTTCAAACCCAAATAAGTATGGGTGCTGTGAAATTTGCTTCGACTTGAGGGTCTGCAGGATGTGAAGTGGACCTGTTTAAAAGCCAGTTTAGTTTATTTTAATGTTATTTTCATGGTCCTCAGCGTTCAGAAATGACAAAGGATAATACCTGCGAACTGCTCGCATTCTTAATAAATCCAATATTCAAACTCTTGCAGCTCACTACAATAATGTTTCTGGAAAATGCGGCTTCCTTTCCAGTGAAAGCAGTTGACACTTGGTGGTCTTTTTTAGCACTACAATTGCAGGCAGCTGAATCCATGCCAGTACTTCATACCTTAGACTTTCTCCAGGGGCCTTTTTTTCCATGGCAGCCAACGGATGGAGCCAGTTCTTCAATTCACGGTGAAAACAACAGCGGAGGGAGTAGTTGCTTTTTCTAAATGGACTACTCTTCACGAGTGATGACTTGCCAACTTGATTTGCTTTCTTGTTCTCCATGAATATGACTACCAGTCAAGCTGAGTCCCAGTCTAAGCGTCGAAAGAGCAAGTTTTGCTTATTCAGATGGACAATGGAGATTGGGGCATTTCAATCACAAACTCACGCACCTGATGAAGGGACTACAATGATGTACCTAAAAAGAACACTAAACGTGGCTGTAGGTGCCAGGCAGATTCGCTTTGTACCTGCAGGGCCTGAGAGATCAGGAAAAATACCAGTGACTGATGAGTGATGTTAAATTGAGCATTTTTGATGAATCAACTAAATTCTCTCTGCTGACAGAACACCTTGATGTTTGAAATTTATTTCAGAAAAGAGTTTGACAATTGCACAGCATGGCAGTTGTTGGATAGCATTAGCAAGAAACTACGGGTTCAAATCCAAACCTGTGTTCTTTCTAAGTTGACATACTAGTTTGCATGTTCCCCCCGTGTCTTCATGGGTTCCCTATCCCCATGAACATTCCAAAAGAAATACAAGTGAGCCTGACGCCCTCATTTTTGTGTAAATGAATGTTTGACATGCATGCACATCAGCATTCCAGTTCAAGGCTAGGCTTCTCCTGGTTTTGATCCTATTCGGGATATGGGGTTACTATAAGCGTAGTCTAATGAAAATCTGTCTAGAGTTGAGTCAGGATGGCTATCCCCTTGCACACATGGGCCACAGTCCCTGCTCATTTCACTCTGTTATCCTCACCTTTCACACAAGCTTCACACACCTTCATCACTGGCCTATGATCACCAGCTGCTGTCTATTAACTAGACCTATGCTGTTGTCCCGACAGGAAGGGTGTATCGTCGAAAAGTCCCTGCGTTGAATAACCAACGCAAGGGACTGAACTCAACTTAAATGTGAAGTTATGTCCAAAACACAGTGCTTTTCACAAAGACAGCTCCCAATGAGTGAAATATGAGCTTTCAGTGTAAAATACGTTATAAAAGATAGATATCTCTGAGTCGATTCGTATGGACCAAAATGAAGAAAAACGGACCAACATTAGGAGATTGTGGCAGAAGAGTGGCAGAAAAACAGTGTTATTCGTAACACTATTCGCCCGGGGAGTTGAGATTTCAGGGTCTTGTTCAAAGACCCCCAGCATGTTGCATCAGGGGCTGGTTGAGGGACGACTGCTCTTCACACTGAGCTATAGCCGCCCCAAATATAAACTATTAGAGTAAATTAGGATATATGTAAAACACAGTTTTCCAGACTGTTGCTTCTGTACTGATGGGGCCCGGGTTAACATGTACCATCACTGGTACTGTTAGCCACAAGGGTACTGGCACAGACTATGGATTGAAACAGATGATCCGATAGGTCAACCCCAAAGGGCAACAACCGAACGACAATGAGAAGAAGGCAAGAAAATGTAATAAAATAAAAATACTAAGCTGTTTGGAGTAGTGACTTGGCTATTGCTGCCGTTGATCCTTTGATTTTCTTTGGGTTGGAGCTGGGGGCTTAGTTTCAAGATTCCCTTTGATTCCTTTGATGAGCCTTTGGGGGTTGATCTGGGGGCTAAGTGGGATGAACAGAGACACAGAAGTGGAAGGCACAGGAGACAACCGGTTTCAGAGAATTAAGAGGACACTCAGAAAGTTTGCTGGAGTTGTCGGTAGTTTTAGAGGCCGGCAATAACACAGAAATTGGGTACTGCTGTGTCCTGGCATGGGTTTTTTCACTCTCTGGGGCATATTCACAAAAGATGAATTGCGTATCATTTGCAACCGCCTTAAGGACAGTTTCACAACAGATATTGCACCAATGATACGCCAAAGCAAACACGGCCACAACTTGTTGCACCTGAGTGCTGTTTGCCCAAGATTTGCATCTGATTGCAATTATCAATGTGGCAATAAATGTTGCCTTTGCACCTACAACACAGAAGGCAGGACAATGGAATGAAATTTTCAGACCGTGAGCTGGAAGTCTGGATGTTATTCTACAAAATTCCAGTCATGAAACTTAACTGGGACAGCAAGAAACCACATCTGGGATTTAATATCCCAGTCCATCATGTCTTTTGGTCCAAACGCACATCTTCCGGATGCAAAGAAAGATGGCGTGATCTGAAGCGCAGAAAAAAAGAAAAAGTATCTTTCAATACCTCTCAAGCCTTACAAATTGGAGAGGGCCAACCAAGGAACAGAATTTAAACTTTGATGAGAGATTTGTTCAACAAACTCTACAGAGCCAACAGGTCCTTGGCTTGGAGGAGGGGATTGACTCAGTGTCTCTTACAGGACTGGGAATGTATCATTATTATCATTAATAACATGATTATTATTATTATTATTATTATTGTTATCGTCACCATCATTATGATTACTACACTATTTGTTACATGTTTCTGCAGAGTCTCTGAAGTCCCTTGAGAATTTTTTTTTGAGTTGTTCATATCTTTTTTCTACTTTAACCGTTCTATTTATATTCATTTATTTATTTTCCGTAACCGCTTATACTGTTCAGGGTTGAGGATCGCAGGGCCGACACATATAGACAAACAACCACTTGCACGCACGTTCCCCTCTAATGCGATCTAAAGTCACATATTCACCCATGTTGCAGGTTTTTGGATGGGCTGTGGGAGGGAGCTGGAGAACACGGAGTTTCATGACACAATTACCTTCTGCTTATCCATCCTTTGTTTGTCACCACATTAGAAAATATAAAGAGTTTGGGCGACGCTGTCGTGGTACTGAATCTTTAGGTCCCCTCAGATTCCCTTCTGGTCTAGGGAAATATTTTGTTTCTCGCTGCTCTACGAGCAACAGCTGTTCTAACATCCCACATGGCCCTGCTGAAGAACGGCTGTGAAGCCCAGAAGAACCTGCAATAGGTATTTGGAAGCAGCCAGACGCAAGAACCTGCAGTGTTGCCAGCCATTTAACGATGCGAGGTATTGCATGGCATCTCTGGGTAGCAGGCTCAATCTCCTCCGTTACCTCATAGAGAATATTAGAAATCAGGTGAACTGGCAACCTTTGTCTTAGAATAATTTAAATTTTTCAATAATAAAAATAATAATAATTTAAAAAATAATTTCAGTTGAGTCAAAAAGTGCTATTCTAATTCGAAATACGAACGTGCCTGGCATTACGTTGCCTTCATCGTGACACAATGACTGCTGCCATGATCACTGCAAAGTCTGGGCATCACAGCCCTTATAAATGCACTTCAATTAGCACCAACTCTCAGAAGACGCAAATAATTTCATTGTAATGCATGTGGTAAACTGCGCTGAGCGCTGTGAACACGTCTCTTTTTGCATCGAGGATCATTTGCATTGAGAGGGTTTGATTTCCACCACAAGTATGAATAATACCTTAACTAAATACGTGCAGACAGCACATGAGCTCCGTGATGCAATCTGCACGGCAGCGCAGTCAGCGCTGCCGTGCAAAGACGCATTGCTTGCAACGTTTTTGCTTCCACAAAAGCCGCTCGATCCTTTCGTGAATTTGCGACCTCCGGAGGTTTTTCCAATTCAGATATTCAACAGCACTATGAGACAAAAAGGACAAGTGATACTAATCATGTCAACGTGTCAGTCTTTCCACATTTTAGGATGAGAGCAGCTGGGTGAGGATACGGAGACTTGACTGGTGCGAGAGCACTTCCCTTATAGTGTAAATATTTGTATGAGTAGGGCGTCTTTCCAAAGGCTATGTGACGCTATTGTGTTTTGCCACATAATAATGTTCAATGAGCGTTTTCTATCATGAACAGATTTACTCCATTTATCAGGTTTGGAAGCCGGCGTCCCCTAGCCTGTTTACTACTAACTCGCACAGGTCGGCATTTTGATGCTTTCTGTCATCCAAACTACCAAGTATATTTCATTCTGTAATTACTGGAAGACAAAAATCTGTTTCTTGGTTGTCTAGAGTTGAGAAGCTTTGTCTGCTGCCACCACCTTGTGTTTCAGTTTCTGTTATGTCAATCGGCGCCCGCTCAGTGATGCGTAGCGATCAGAACCAGGATAAAACGTATATATGTTGAATAATATCCCTATATTTTATATACCCCGGTTGAGAAAGGTGGCTCCGGATAATGTACAGCAAAAAAAACTTGAATGAATGATATACTTTGCTTACTTTATGCATATTTTGAACATGTGCTACTACTTGGAATAAACATAAGCTGGCAACTCTAACCAATAAGCTACCTCTGAATTGAAAATCAACCAACATATTTTTATTTCATCACCCCCAAAAAAATGTAATGCTAATGCAAGGCTTGCTGTTAAGCCCTCTATGGCCGAGGGATTAAATTTAGACCCTGCTTGATATGGAGATAAAGCTCCTGACTTTAAAAGAAGTTCCTGGACTCCAAGACAGGCATCCACACTAGAGCTTTATTTTCCCCGTTGGATGACTAGCTGAGTGGCTGTTTTATCATCTGGAAATCTGGATGGTGGCACCGGAGACGCAGCAGCTCGGCCTGATCAGGATTCATGTCACACGTCTCAGGGATACGCAATCGTTCGGCTGTGGATCCAGCAGGTCAGGGTCTGACTCAAGGGTCCTTTCATGGTTGCTAACCCCAGCAGGTTCATTGCATTTCAGCAGAATGAGGATCATTTCTGAAGACACACCACAGCATTGGCCTACCAAAGATGATCTTCGACTGTTCCGCCTCAGCATCTACTTGTTTGAAATTAATCTCATTCAGGAGCAGCGACTTTTTGGTATTTTACTTGTCTTTATAGTACTGTAACTGCATTCATTTTGAACAAATCCCTAAAACATTGATGTCATCAATCTTCCTATCTGTTGCATTCGCTGCATTGCTTATGACTGAGGAAACCTCAAAGGTCTCAGGACAAACAAGAGAATGAAGACCTGAAATGAAGTCACTTAGTTGGATTAGCAAATTTTCCAGTCATCTTGGCCTAATCTATCTTTGTAGTCTGTGTATTGTATTTACACAAGGAGGCTAAGAAAGATATTCCAGACACCACACTCCCCAGCCATACTCTCCAGCTCATCCTAGGGCATCCCAAGGCTTTCCAAGCCCAAAACACCTCAACTGACTGTGTTGGCCCAGCGGGCTCATCATCTACGGACATGTGTGGTGGGGTTGGGTGCAAAGCAGTTCTGGTGGCTTGGGACAGCTTAGACGGGATTATGTTGTGTTCAGATATGTTTTTTTTCAAAACCTTGCATCTAGTGAATAAAAAAGTAACTTTTGGAGTAACGACCGAGCTGTCGTTTTTGACAGCAAGGGTATGTCCCTGTAAAACCCCCAATCCCCTTTGTTGTACAAGCAATCCATCTGATTGAACTCCTTCTATTAAATGTGAAGTTAGGTCCACAGCCTTCTATTGTAAAAAAAAAAAAGAGGAAAAAAAAAGGCTACGAAAAAGAAGAAATTATATTATTATTATATAATTATTGTAAAAAACTATTTACAAAAGATAGACCTCCTCTGGTTGATTCGTATGCACCAAATCTGGACTAAATTGCACAATTATCGCCGAAAAACATTTCAGAATCAGAATCAGAAAACTGTTTATTGTCAAGTAAGTAACATTTGCAAGGAATATGACCTTGTATCTTGGTGCAAAACATAGAGATGGAGATAAAGGGTTGGAAATATATAACTGACATTTCCCCAAATGACTCACAATTTTCGTGTTTGGCCTGTTCATGATGGACTTATATAACTTCATCATCATCATGCTATAACATTGCTATAACAACTATTGATATCACCATATTACCATTTTTAAATCCAGATATTACACTGATTTAACCATTTTATTGTTAGCATATTACCAAAGTATTACTGTACTATTACCAAATAGCTTTAATCTCGTTTCCATCCTTAAGATTGTTTCCTAATTATTAACCTCAGTTTTTGGGCCATTACTGCCCTGTTATACAAATTTCAATGAAATATTACCCAGATTATTCACATGTTTTAACCAAGCTATTACGTTATTATTACTTTGGTAATTACATGTTATTACATATGTATTAACACTTTATTATCACACTATTTCCCCAATATCACCGTCTAATTAACGTGCAGAAATGTAATGTCCTACCAAAAACTATTTTTATTAACAACTGACTAACACTTTACAAAATTGTCCTTGCAATTTTAAAGGCAAGATAAACTGCAATGCAATAATCTTTTGAGATTCATTTATTTTATTAGATTTGTTTAGTGCACCACAAGAAGTCAACTATGACCAGAGATAATCCAATGATTTCTCAGGTTATATTTAGCTTTGACCCTGCTGGCGACAATCCCATGGGATCTGAAGCAGTCTGATGAAATCCTTTATCCACGCATGAGAAGCCGCCTCGTTTGATTCCGGAGTGCTTCTGAAAGACATTGAGAGAACATTTAACTGACACTAGAGAGCCTTAGAGCTCCTGGGACTGCTGTCCAAGGGGTTAGAAGAAGAAGAAGACATTTTTGATCACATACAGCTATACACAGTACAACACAGTGAAATTATTTCAAAGTGGGCAGCCCCTTTGAAGGGCCCAGGGAGCTGAGGCTTCAGGGTATTACTCAAGGACCCTACAACAAGTAGACCCTGTTGGGATTTGAACCGGCTACCTCCTGATCTTCCGATTGGGAGACAGCCACCCCACCCACTGAGCAACAGTCGCCCCTTATGAGCTGCCATATCTTGCAAGAAATTGTTTTGAAGACCCAGTAATGTGCTCTCCATGTGCGCAGAAAGCGTAAATCCCCGAAAAGTCCCCCTGATTGAACGCCTGAACGACTAAAATGCAAAGTTATGTACACAGAATTTTTATGTAAAAATGCTCCCCCTAGTGAGTGAAATGTGAACTACTAGAGTAAAATATGGTATTTAAGAGACAGATTTCCTCGAGTTGAATCAAATGCAACAGAGCTGTAGTAAATAGGACCTAAGATTGAGAAATGATGGCCTTTTGGAGAAAAGGTTCCGCTTATTGTCAAAAACATACAAATTAACTTTCCCCAAAAACCATTCCAGTCCTTCCCCGCAACAAGGTCTACTGGGGTCTAACATTTGAAAATTATCCACAAAATGGTTTTTGAGCTTAAATGAAGGATCTATGGCGGATGATTCCATAATATCTTTTCAGGAATATAATAACCACAGCTCCGATTTAGTTTGTACCTGAACCGTGGGAAGACTAACCATGAAGGAGCTGGCCTTGATTATCGATCTCAATCATTTAATGAGAGTTGTGAGATGCTCCTATGTGAGAACTGAGAAGCAGAAATAATTTGCAATGTTTTTAGCGTGCAACAAGTCAGTGCATTTCTTGGGCTGGTGGTTCTGTAAGGCCAGCAATGCTGTGTCATCCTTGGCTTGGTCTCACATGATAAATATCTGTAAGACTACTACTCATCACTCATAATTTAATATATCTATTATATACTATAACCAAAGTAATTAAATAAAAGGATGGATGGAAGGATGCAAATAGCTGAGGGAATATAGTCCCACTAATAGCGATCAAGTTACAGCCCCTCGTCTGAAGGAAGTCTCTGCATGGAGGGATCAGCAGTCGATTAACGGCTTCGCTTCCAGGGATAGCACATCAGTGAGTAGCGAGGCAGTATCTCTCTGGGCAACAGGCCCTCCTTTCCCTCAGGGACCCCTAATGTGTGGATATTGTTCCTGCGCCATTGCCCCTCTAAATCCACACATTTATCTCCCAGTCTGGTAGTTTCGGCTGTCATGTGCGCCACTTCAGTCCCTCTGAAAGCGGAAGATGTCGCTGAGTGCTAGGTCGTTTCTATTTCAACTTCTGCCATCGTTTTGCCGTGTGTTAGCGTAGTTTCGTTGATAGCTGACGTAGCAGTCTGCGTGTCCCTCTTTAGCCTTAACTGTCTAGGTTCAGGGATCGTTTGTGGCACAGAGGTGCTTTTTTTTCTTTCTTTTTTTATCTCATTACAGTTTGTCCTGTGGACAGGAAGCACTTTGTTAGTGGTGATACTTTGTGGCTTTACATGGACAGCCTATTTCCAAATAGATTCGGAAAAAAAGACTACCAGAAAGAAAATGTTGCATGTCAACACTCCTTTACGAATGAGATTTAATTCCTTTGTAGGGGGGTTAGTCCATGTCATACTGAACGTGTGCCCATTGTACTCGTGCCCGATGCCGGCGTTAAATGATTTGGACCACAGCAGAGAGTTTGTTTTAATACAAACTCTCCAAAAATTAAGAGGGGAAGTGAGAAATTACCAACTTTACAAGCAGGTCCAAGAGAAAACGCAAGGAGCCGGGATAGACTGACACAAAGTGCTGGAAAACTTTGAAGATGCTGATTTTATATTCGGCAATTTATGCTTGTGCATAAATCCCACAATAGGAAGTGGATCAGAACCACCGACTTCACTTTTTATTGAGCATGACTTGAGGAGGTAAAGAGCTGGGATTGGCTCCATCCCCCGCAACCGCGAACAGGATAAGTGGTCACGGAAAATGAGTTATTCAAAAATCTATATCCATGCCATTGAGCTAGATTTTCCGAATAAAAGCATATGATGAGGAGTTTTTTCTCCCAAGGTTACGTCGGACAATGTTCATGTTAACGTAAAATTTCTGGCGAGTTTACCACACAACACAGCCTCAATAATAACTTCATGTTTGCTAACGTAGTAAGGATGTATTGTTAATAAAGTTAATAAAACACCACTCTGAAGTACCAAAAATTCCTTTTCCTCTCTCCCTCCTTCTTTTCTGTCTCCAGTATAGAAGTAAACATGAGTTATTATCAAGCTGTTCCTTCATTAGAAGCAACACAGAAAAAAAAACTGCCCTGATCACACGACGGACGCCCAACTACTGATAAAACTTGTCAGCTATTGGTTTCAATGCGCTTGTCACACAGCTAAATCCCTGCTCATCTAAACATTCGAAACAGGAATAATCTTTCATTCTGAAAGGACAAAAGTGTCAAACCCAGCTATTGTGTTCCCCCGCAGGCGACCCTGCCTAGCCAGCAGGCAGGGGTGTGCGACACTGTAAAATTTAATCGTAAATACAGACCAAGTATTGCCGATACCGATACTTTTTACTTAGAAAAGCTGCTTATCTACATTCGTGCAGGGGAGAGCATTGCGTCATAATTTATGAAGTGAATGCATCATCAATATGCAAATTTGAATGAATAGAATGATAATTGAATGATTTTGCGATTCTATTCGTTTAATTAGTTGATCATGTTTATGATCATAATGAAACACAGGACAAAGATTTTAGGCAAATAAAATATGCTTTTATTAACTTATTCAATATTTACAATTTTATCAACAAACTCAACTTGCAAACGTGAAATCTGCACAGAAGTGAGAAATCTTTTAAATTTAAACTTTACTTTTTCAGTTAAGGGTTTTTTGTAGTTTTTGTTCATAAACAATATAACAATATCAACAATTCACTTCCATAGACAGGGTGACCTACCAATTTGTTCCCTTATTAATTTGCACATAATTAGTGCAAATTATTTATTATTAACTGGTTATACTGTTCAGGGTCATGGAGGGCAGGAGCCTATCCCAGCTGACATCAGGTGAGAGGTGGGGTACACCCTGGACAAGTTTCCACTTCATTGCAGGGCTGACACATAGAGACATACAACCACGCATGCACACTCCTATGGGCAATTTAGTGTCACCAATTCACCTATATTGAATGTGGGAAGAAGATGGAGTTCCTGGAGAGAACCCACCCAAATGCAGAGACAACAAGCACACTCTGCACAGAAAGGCCGGCAGAGGCGGATTCCTACTCGGTACCTTCTTGCTCTGAGGCAGCAGCGCTAACCACGGCGCCTCCGTGCCGCCGTGGTTAGCGCTAAAATGCAAATTAAAAAAGAGCAAATAACTACACAAAAGCAAAAATTACTATTGGCTCTCATTCAGAGATTTTTTTCCGTTTTGAGCAATAAAAGTAGATCATACAGTGCTGGCATTTCCCCTCCCATCAAATTTTTCCAATGATTTTTGCGATGATCAAGTGTCTTTACAAAATTCCTAAAACCCTCATCTTCAACCTAAGACAGAGGTCATAGGTCCCTCACAATCATTTCAGCGAGGCTCCTTGTGATGTCAATGGCTCTTGGGGAATCAGGTAGGAGAAATAACTAAATAATTAAGTCTATAACCTATATGCATGTAGCCTAAATATAGGAACTTCGACAGTTAACAGAAAATGGTTATTATATTCAGCCATATTCATAGTTCAGGTTTGAGGTATATATCTTTATATAGTTGTATATTTTTTCAGTTCCAATAAAATGATTAATTTTTATTTATTTCAACTTCTTGAATATTTTATTTGACTGTCTGAATAGCTTATTTAATCAGTCTGCCAAAATTACAACCATGATGACCGATTATGCTCTTAAAAAAACATTAACTAATGCTGGAGATGACTAAATATTATTTTCCCTTCTAAAAATCGGAGACCTGGATATTCTTGACCATGCTGAAAACCTCTGCCAGTGACCTCTGTCTCGGTGCCCAGGGTCTGGTTCTGATTTGGGGATCCCCCTCCTCCTGCCTCCGTTTAGTTTGCAATTCGGAGTTCTCTTTTCGAGTGTGTTTTTATGTGTTTATATAAATTGTAGTGTTGCCACAGTATTTGTATCCTGCAGACATCGCAGCTTGTAGTATTATCGTCTGCAGCTGTAAAATAACTCCAAACGCCGCTCCTCTTCCTCTCTGCCATCATGCAGCAAGCAGTTTAACTGAACACCGGCAATAACTGACACCATAATGGGGGGGAGGGGCAAAGTGAGCATGAGCGAAGTGAGAGGAGCGGTGTTTGCACATCCACTAAGATGTAATGGGAGTTGTGTACGAAGTGTAAAGAAGTGAAACTGAAACTTAAGTATCCATCTCATCACGCAAATATTGTTCAGTCGGTATCGAAACTATCAAAATTTAGAGCTATACGCCCACCGCTACCAGCCATCCGGCGCTGCAACAGGGACTTCATCTGATCAATCAATCAGTCATGAATCAATCTATATTTATATAGCGCCAATTCACAACAACTGTTGTCTCAAGGTTCTTTCCTGAAAAAGCAGGTCTAGACCAAACTCTTTATATCATTATCTCGCAGAGACCCAACAAATTCCTCCGTGAGCAGCATTTGGCGTCAGTGGCGAGAAAAAACTGCCTTTTAACGGGCAGAAACCTTGAGCAATCTGATGTCGCACATCTTGTCAATCTATCGTTCAACATTGTCAAATATCAATTCCTGGATTCACCGGCAGTGCTATAGATAGCTCGAATGTTGAAATAACACGTTTGTCAAAGTTTAACTGGTTTAAGTTTCTTTTTTAGGTAGAACTGCCAAACTATTTGGAAATACTATTACCTCATCACACATCCCAGAAGTCATAGTAAATAGTTTTCATCGTCATTGTCATCATTATATATATAGATTTAGATAGATATAGACCACCAGACTAGAGAGGAAGACACTCCAAAGGACTTTTTTGAATGCAGAGAACATTGTTGGAGCCAACCTGCTGTCCATCCCTTCACCCCTTCATCCCACATGTTCAGGGTCAGGAAATGTGCCGAATTTATAGCAGACCATGAGCTGTTCCAACGTTTCCCCACCAGTAAGCACAATGGGGCTCTGCCGTCAAATAAAACATCTTGCCATGTTTTCAGTTCGTATAGAATCAATAACCAGGACACTAAAACTCCTACTACCTCTACGGTAGACTACACTACAGCTAGATGCACATCCCAACATGTAAATAACAGGCAATGCATCTCTAATGGACATCATTGTCATCTACAATCAACATTATATAAATACTGTTCAATCTTTATTCTATTGCATCGTTGCATTTTGTCACACCATCTGCACTGACATCCCAACAAATTCATTATTTGCGAAACACAATTTTGGCCAGTAACTCTGATTCTGGTATGAGGCAGTCGGTCATAATGTTATGGCTGATGGATGTCCAGCCCCTGCATTACTGTCTGTGTTTTAATTTTCGAGCGCGGGATCTGTGTGGTCTTAATGGCTCATCGGCTCGATGATGATTAGACTTTCTGTCATGATCTAGACATTTAGGTTGGCCTTTATTATCAGCGCTTCATTTCTGTTAATTGTAGGGGTTTTGAAGGTTATTGTAAAGTACATAAATACATTTGCACGTTGAATTTTAATTGATTTGGTTTTATATTTAATTTCTTATCTTATTTTCTCAGTTTACCCTCTTTCTTCCAAGCGAGCTAAAAACGGGGCAAGCCGCTGTTAATGACCTGTCGTCTCATGCATATTTTATGCATTATTCACATTCACATTTGCAGAGGCTAATTTGCAGCATAAATATTTTATCCAGAACTTTTATATCCCCACCTCCCACATTTCAATTAACTGCAGAATTTATCATTGGATTCACAATTTACAGCGTTGCTTCTGAGCACGGAAACTATTCCCATTATTACCGTTATGATTGTAATGCCACCATAAAAACAGGCAACACAAAGCATTTCTAAGATTGCTCTTCCCGTTGATCAACCTTAGAAGGCATCTCAGAGTCTCCCCCGTTGACTGGGTAAAGCGTAGCTTACGGAACATAACCGTTAATTTCAGATGGCGCCTTCTTTGTATCTTGTAGCGCCACCTTGGTTCCCCTGTGGGGCCAAAGACGAAGGACGCCAGAGCTCCCCATCAATCAAACTGGGAGTAATCAGACACAGATTTCTGCAAATGGCCCAGGAGAATGTGAATCAATGTAAAGCAAAATTAACCCAGGGACGAAATTGACAAAGACGAAACAACTGGTGGAATATTGGACGGGAATTCCAATTATGACAAATACCGCAGCTCAAGTCGATGGCTTTATTTCTTAGCTCTTGATTCTTTCAAGGACGGCAAGTGGATGTCTTCTGCATGTGTTGATAAGGAGTAGATAGAGGCCTTGAAAAAAAAAGCAGTAAAAAAGGATCTGTGCTCCAGTGGTGAACCGGATTCCAGTTTGAATTCTCTGAGGACCTTTGAAGACACAGAAGGTAGTGTGGTACTGCAGTCCAAACGGCAGAATGGAAGGCACTCTTAAAGGTGCAGTGTGAAAAATGTAGTGGTACCCCTTTAAATAAATGTAATATAATATTTATAACTGTTTTCATGCATGCAAATAAATAATTATTAATTTATGTTTGTATTCGAAATTTGATTGTTTGTTTTTTTTTCTACGGAGGCTCATTTTTCCACCGAAGCAGTTCTGTTGCTCGTGTTGATGTTTTGCACTGGTTCAAGAGAGATTTTCAGATTTTGAGTTTGTAGTGCCAAAAAGAAAATGAGGAAACGCTTAACCTCTAAAAATAATAAGAAGAAATTGAATCATAATGTGTTGCTGGAAAACTGTTTTGGTTGATCAATTTTGAGATTTGGAGCTTGGTACTTATTTTTATCACAACAAAAAGCATTGGAGCGTGATACCTAACCGTTAAAGAAATGGAAGCATAAAGATCAGACTCGTGAAACCGTTGAGCGGTAAACTGGTGGAGTCTGCACAGTTTGTCCCAGGGATTCAACCCCGGGGGTGAGGGAACGTAGCACTGTGCAGGACAATCTCCTCACGGGACCTCTCCTTAGTGCTGGGCTGCCCCATTCACAGGCATTTCCTCCGTGGGGGTGCACTGACCCTTGGTCAGCTCATAGTAGTTTAGGGTTGATGGTAAACAACCTGCCCATACCTCGCTGTTTACCAGTCAGTAAACATCTTGTCACTTGACAGAATATTTGATGCTTTTCTAGACCAAGACACAATTTCCATGTTTAAAGCGACTAATATTTACACGTTACGCCTTTGAAAAAGTTCCATTTGCTGTGGTTTCGCTCTTCATTCACATGACGAGAAGTTTTAGGGGCCTCAAAAACAAACTTCTGAAAATGGGTTCCTCACTCTAATTATCTGTAAATTTCACCTTTACCATTGCTAGATAAACTTGATAAAGGTATTTAATAGCACCATTTCCACTGCCTTTCCAGTGAAGGCCTTGCACGTTTGTATTCCTCTCTTTGTTCTATATAAAGGTAGTGGAAATGCAATGGAAATGGAAATGCAGGATGGGACTCTGATAGTGACGACACACCATTGGCTGCGGTTTTTGGAATACTCATAAGTCCCCATTTGAGTGCCTCTGTGTTGGAGTTGTCCCCCAGAGAACGAGAGGGTCACTTCCATGCGACTGAAAGTTGCAGTAGGGAAGGTTCTGACTGTTGTTTGTGCCTACGCACTGAATAGAGCACTCAACCTTCTTGGAGTGTCTGGGTTGTTCCCAGAAAGAGCCCCATCCGGGGACTCTATGGTTCTCCTGGACTTCAACCCCCTTGTTGGCAATGATGGAGACCTGGAGTTGAGTGATTGAGCGGAATGAACTGCCTTATCCAAAGCAGAATCTTGCTTTGTTTTTGGACTTCTGTGCTATTCATGGACTGTCCATAACAAACACCACGTTCGAGCATAAGATGGGTCATAGGTGTACATGGTAGCAGGCCACCTTAGGCTTAAGATCTATAATCGACTTTGTGGTTGTATCATCAGATTTAAAGCCATATGTCTTGGACACTTGGGTGAGGAGAGGAGCAGAGCTGTCCACTGATCACTACCTGGTGTTGAGTTGGATCAGATGGCGAGGTTACGTTACAAGAGAGAGTGTTGCTGGGGGAGAGGTAGGTCAGGAAATCCCTTGTTAGCCCACTGCCACCATGACTCGACCCTAGATAGGCAGGGGGAAATGGATGGATGGATGGATGGTGACCCCCACACATGGCTTTCACGTTTCCAAACTAAGAGCCACAGATGGTGAGAAAAACAGCCGGCCTGTCCTGCTGGCACACAGGGGCATGCTGTTATTCAGTTATATTGATTTACAGAAGCTACACCGCCTACTACTGGCCTGGCGTGCATACTACAATATCTTCAATTGATTTTGTGGATTTGCGTGAGCAAAGTCCATTTCCTTAACATCGTATGAGGGAAGAACTTGTAGTTTGTGCTTGAGCACCCACATAAGACGGGGTGCTGCAGCAATAATGTCCAATCAATTTATCTGGGATTTCAATATATTGATTACATCAAACAAGCTGTATGCAGCTAATTCCATCTTTTTCTTTTTCAGCTTTTTTTTTATGATCTTTGTACATGCATGGTTTTACATACAGAAGAAAGTCTATCTGATTTTTCGTCAGCATGGGGTTTGGTGAATAATGGCTGAATTTTACAGTGCTCAGATGTTTGTTTCATTATTTATTAGCAGGCAGGCTTCAGAACCTGTTATTCCCAAACCAAACTTGTTTCAATCTGTCATTCTGTGCATTAGTGCAAAGAACAAAAAAGCAGCAATTTGCAAATCAATTTCAACGGGATGGATGGCGGAGACAAAAGATTACAACGGTGACCGGAGATGAACACTTGCAATTTGTGCAGAGAGTGGCAGGTGGTAACTTGCCAACCAATAAATGAAAAAAATGTGTTTTTAGCTCCAGTCTTTCATCTCATATTTATTAATATTACTTAAGTTATTATGGAGGACACTGATGCAACAAGCTTTCATAAATTGCAGAGTATGCAGCATAATTACAATTTTTGCATACTGTTTAACGTGGGAACCTAGTGTTGTGAGTTTAACAGGCTCCATACAGACGGTTTTGGACCGAGACAAGTTATATATACACAGATCAGCCATAACATGAACACCACTAAGAGGCGAATAACACAGGAACAAGAAGTTTAACCTGAATTTGATGTCTTGGAAGCCGGAAAAATTGACAAGTGTAAATATCTGAGCAACATTGACCAGGGTTGCATTGTGCTGACTAGACGTCTGGGTCAGAGCATCTCCAGGATGCATGTCTTTTTTGATGCTTCCAGTCTGCACTGGTTGGTGCCTACCAAAGTGGTCCAAGTTAAGACAACTGGTGATCTGACCACAGGGTCATGGGTACATGGAAAGAGGAGGCTAGCCCGTTCGGTTGCACCAACTACCATTTAAAGGTCTGTTAACAGGTGGAGGAAGTGAATGTTGGTTCTGACAAAATGGTATCAGCACACAGTGCATCACAGACCTCCTTTGGTGGTAAAAGGCAACCTACACAATAAGGCAGATGGTTTTAATGTTGTGGATGATCAATGTAAGACACATCTGAAATGTTTTAGTGCTGCTGATGTAAATTATGTGTGTTTGTGAGTTAATGCATCGGAATTCACTATCAATGTCGTTGCACCAATGCATTATGGATTTGGAAACCTGCAGAAATATTCAATATATAAGCACATTTTATTTGAAAAATTTGTTCCATGCAGCAGGCATAATCTCTGACACCCTTTAAAATGTGATATCAGTGTAACCCTGACGTACAATGTGTCAGATTCCCCACAGAACGAATAGGAAGTCTTGACAGGCTTCTAATTCCTAAGAGAAGCGAGCCATCCCCTCAGTCTGTGAGAAACCACTGAACCCCTACCAGTTTAACTCATCCTTTCTCCGAGTTGTGCCGCGTTCTTATCTGGAGGAGTGTGTTGATGTGACTGTGTCATGATAATGAAGTCAGGGCCACAGAAGCCTGTCTCCCTGAGTGAGTGATGGCCTCGGGGCTTCTGCCACCACCCTCATTCATCACAACGATGAGAGTTTTCCCTCTCTCTCTCTTTCCCCCCTCTCTCACTCGGTCTCTCTCTTTTCTCCCTTCCATTGCCTGAATTTGCATTTCGTACCCTTTCAGCTGTTCATTAGTACTTGATGAATGCTGCCGTGTAAAAAGGTTTCCTTAAAGTCATTAAGTTTGTGAGTCATGAATAACTCCGGCAATGCCAATCAGCTCCCGCCGCAGATATCACACCTTCTTCTTGCCACACAAATTCTATTGCAGGTCTTCTGTCATACACCCACTCCTTATTATCTGTTACATCTGTAGACGAGACACGGTCCATGGCTTCTGCGCCTCCTTTCACCCCCGACTGTCTTGAAACCTTTGTATAAAAGGAAGCCCATGAGACTGTTGGGGACTGACACCACATCATCATAATGCCTCTTTCTTCCTATCTCACCATCACCAACACCCCACGCACAGCAGAGAGCAGGTGGAAGGACCCTCATGGCCCCTAATCAGACCCTTCCAACCAGAGCCAGATGGAGGATGTTGGCTTGTAAGTACCTTATCATTGCTATATTACTGAAATGGTGTACTCGGTACATTGCCAGAGGCCGCTCAACATTTTCACATTTTATTTTGTTTAATTTGTTATGGTGCCCTCCTCATTTCCCCTCCTCCTTCTTCCTCTGTAGCCTGTGTGCCTTTAGCTGTGACTTCACCACACCTGTCTTCAATCCACCACCTATCCCCTGGTTGAGCTAATATCCCCATAGAACACAACTAAATGAAGAGAAATAGAACAAAAAGACATCAGCTAAACCAAACTTCCTGAAGTAAACCACAACAGGAGCAAGCATGCTAAAGCCCTATGCTGTCATCCCTAACAGCAGGGGTATCGCCCCGGAAAAGCCCCCAGCCCCCTTGTGGTGTACAAGCAATCTCGAATATTAAAGGAGACATATTGTGAAAACAACCTCACTTTTTCAGTGTTATTAATGATTATTTGTATATTTGGAGGGCCTACTGACCCACTAAGTATTAAAACCTACTGATACGTGGTTTCCCTTGGGAGGGGCACGTCAGAAATCACGTGAATTTTGACTTCCGTTGGTAGTCCGATTGAACTTCGCAACAATCTCAATATTTGACGTCAAATATTATGCCAGTCAACCAGAAATTCGACCTAATTTGGGCTTTTGTCCTCCCGCCTACCCACGAGATCTCCATCCCCCTAACTAGCTCACATCGGCATGTCAAAGCTAGCCGCTGATCAGTTAGCACAGTGGCTAAAGGGAAGCTTATGAAATCGGATTTGAGTCTTTGAGATTGCAAAAAATGTCATCTAAGCTGCTTTGCACAGACCAGCACTGCTCATTGTGTCACCTTCAAACCTCAGTGAACATTGAATCTAAGTTGATTAATTTTATTTTTGATGGAAATGCCTTGGCTCCGCAAAGATAGCAGGCAAATACAGTTACAGTTAAACTATCGCTAATTCCTTTGGGTCGGACACTCATCCATGCGAGACGTTGAACCGATAAACAGACACCAGGACTCTAAAAAGAAAAAAAAAAAACACTACAGATCAATAAATAATGAAAAAATAGAGAGAAAGGGATAAAGTGAAGTAATAATAATAATAATAATAATAATAAAAGGCTGAGACATTGATATATTATAAAGTGCAATATTGCAGTGGTGAGAAGAAGGCTATAAAAGTCCATAAACTACATACGTTCATATATTTTCAGGTATATTCAGGTATATTTTGGTTTGCATTTGTTTTTTAGTCCATCAGCATGCCTTTATATTTGTGTTAAAGAGTAGGAAGGCGTGGACAAGATGTGGACAAGACATGCATGCTTGGAGTTGAGAATTCTGAAAGCCTGTTGGTAAAAGCTGTTTAGCAGCCTGGTGGTTCTGGTGCCAATGCTCCTGTATCTCCTTCCAAACTGCATAGGACATGTGTTATAGGGACATGTGGGGACTGTGTTATAGGGACATGTGGGACAAAATGTGGAGCAAGCGGTCTGTTGATGGTGGTACAAATACAATAGTAAAATGTTTTGTTTCATTTTTAAAGACTTTACCGCTCTATTCCGTAGAATAGTAAAGGGCAATAGTTCATAATATGTTTTAAATGCTCCCTGTAAGGGTAAAACCATGAAGGCAGACGGGTTGTAGGCCGTCATATATTTCCTACATACATTGAGATATTCACATCCAGCTTTTTCTCTTATGTTGAGCTAATGTCTGGCTGCTAGTCGTAGTCGAGTTTCAAAGGCCATGGAGCTTCTATTACTAATCTACATTAGTTTGTCTCAAGTCCAAAATGGCCTGGTTTAATATTAGGTCTTTTTTTGTGTATTAGCATACATAACAATATCTATCACTTATGCAAATATTTGCACTAAAGTATTTTTATACAAGAATTCATTTCATATATGGCAGAGATGAGGATGAGGAAAACATTGTTGTGTTTTGTTATACCTCCATTAGGGATATCTAAAGCTCCTCCTACTTTCAGAAATACACAACCATCTTTTCCCAAAATCACTCCAGTTCTTCCTGGCACGAATGTCTATGTGGGTATATAACCTGAAAATGATCCATGAAAGAGTTTTTGAGTTATTGCGTTAACACGAAGGACTTGCGGTGGACACAGCAGTTCCTTCTGAAAGTATCCGTCCATTTGCCGAATTTCAATTAGCTCCACCACCTGCATTGACCTTCTCCCAGTGTGGTGGGGCATTTACTCCAGATGCGGTTCAGGCGGCTCCACAGTTTGGGCAGGACAGTTCCTCTTCTTTACCCCAGATCTTTATGTCCCACAGCGTCCACTGCACCAGGCAGGTGAGCACCATCATTTTAAACAGCAACCCTCTTCTGCTGCCTCTGAGACCTTCCACGCCACAGCATCTCTTCTTCAACAGCAGTGCTCAATCTAAAGGTATGAAATGTTGTTCAAAACCCTAGTCGTCCTTGACGAACCACTCCTCTGATCTCCTTGATGCTTCCAGTAGGCTTCATATTCTTCCAGTTCTTCTTGGGGCTTACACTTGCTGCCGCAAGATACACAAACCAAATGCAAAGAGCACAAAACTATAAAGGGTTTAAACCGAGAAAGTCACAAACCCCCTGCGTTGTACAAACCATCACCCTGATTGAACCCCTCAAACTAAATGTGGTTATTTCCTCAGTATTTTTGGTAAAAAAAACCCAAAGAAAAGAGAAGTGAGTAAAAAAATTAAATCATGGGTAAAATGTTATATTGATAAGATAAATCTCATTGAGACAATTCATATGCACCAAATGGACTGAACTAAATTGGATACATGGTTGAGAAAATATGGTCCAAAACTTTTAAAGATAAAGCTTGCCCTAGTGTCAGAAATATACAACTGACCTTTCCCTAAATCAATCAAGTTCTTCCAACACAGCATAGGCCAGCATAGGAAGGTCACTCAAGCTTTAACTATTGGTCTGTATTGCAGCGTCTCAATACATGTGTCTCACTGAGGAAGAGTCGAGCTGTCAGAAAACAGACGGGGCCTTGTGCCTTTAAAACCGTCTCGTGCTTTCTGAAAAGTTGCTCAGTCAGACTTTCAGCTGAAGAAATGGGAGGTTTCATATAAGCAGCAAAATAAGAACACGATGAAAGGCCCACTTTCATGAGCCTTCGACTTTTATGCTAATATGATTGGCTGATTTGCTGCACTGCTGCCAGATGCAATACCGATTGTGGGACCAAGGTCTTTTGATGACAGGAACATGAATCTTAAGACATAATCACATTAAAAATGACCTTCAGCACCTGTTGGCTTTCCCAATTAGTGTTTTGATATTTGTGTAAATGATTTAAATATCCATTCCTGCCAAATCTTTTGGCACAGCAAGTGAAACATCCACAGATACAGTCTTATCATCTTTATTACAGATATATCAGGCAACTAGCTGTCAGAGAAAATCAGTCACTAAAATATCTTTTAACTCAGACTATATCTAATTAAAGTTAAGGGCGCAATCTAATACATTTACTCTTCGACTTAGACAACCATATTTCATATTTTGGGTTGGCATAAGTTAATATAGAGGCGGGGAAAGATGTTGAGTTCTCTGCACTCAGGTTTTTTAATTTGTGCTTTGACATCTGACATTTGGAACTCGATTTCCCACTGATTGCAGCAGGTATCAATTAGCCTTGATAATAGCTATTATGAAATTAATTCAAGACAAATTAAGTCAAGGCAGGTTTTACCTAAATTACGTATTATTATTACTATTTTAAACACTAACCCTGCCGAATGCTAGACTTGTGCTTTTTCTCAGTCCGACACAATTACATTATTTGTCAAGTCTTAAAGAACGCCTGCAGGGCATTTTGCATTTTAAAGTCCCCGTGGAAATCCAGCAGGTTTCCTGTGGGAGGCCTCCACTTTCTGTCAGACAAATGAAAACATTTTTTAGTGGGGCTCCAGTGACATCCAGCCCAGAGGTGTCAAACTCAATCACAGAAAGGGCCAAAATTTAAAAACTGAGTCCATATCAACGGCCGAAAAGCATTCAAATAGTTTAATCTGAGGTATTTTGACAATTTTTTCTTGTTTTATTTACTCAATTTGTAGAATTGTGAATAATCCAAAGGAACAGAAAATACTCAAATTACAGATAAAACGCAAAAAACTATTAGATTTTCTATTTTCACTCTCTTTCCACAATTTCACGGGATCATATCCAGTGAGAAGTTTATATTTACAGACATCAAAATCTATATTTTGATGTCTTATATTCTATAAGATACAGATTACATCTAGGATCGATCAATAAAAAAGAACATTAAATAACCCTTTATAAATTAATAACCCTTTACCCTAAATAAGCTGCTTCTTTCTTCTGATATCATGAAACAGTGAATGTAGACAATACCCCCCCGTAAACTGTCTGGTCTTCCTTTGTGCTGTGAGGAAGCCCAAGTAGGCGGAACCGTCAGCACTGATGTTGTTTTCACAGGGTCAAAATAAATTGATCTAACTGAGTTTAATAAACTTACACTACAATTTTGTTTGTGTTCCTTTTTGGTTCCTCATATTTTGATTACATACTTTTTGGGTTGAACGATATACTGTGAAGGCGGATCCAATCCATGATCGTATTAGTAAAGTCTGTTCCTGCAGCGAGGAGCAGCTGCTCCTCAGGAAACAGTCTGGTGTGTGAATAGCCCCCAGGTTCAATTCACATTAAATATTAGTAACTTCATGTTTTTTTGTTTTAAACACTGCAACAGACACATGTTGAACTGCTGGAGGATGTGAACGCACTTACCAGTTAATTAAAAAGTGTTTTCTTTTCAATTCTTACCACGTGCAACTTACTTATAGATTTATCATTTAGTGTTTAAGGTTTTTTTCTCATCCATATCCCCTCCCGGGCTCCGTAGCATCTATTCCAAGGATTAGCTGAAAGTGTATTAGAGTAACTGGATAAACCCTGATATCTGACGCTGGCGTTGTCGGTTGGAGCACCGGCTGACACAGTGCATTCTGGGATTTGTAGTTTCTGTGGTATTTGTGCTGTATACCAATGGACCAGTTTTTTTGGAAATTACATATTGTCTTGTTTTATATAATGTAAGCCTTTTTTGTTCTGTGTTTCATCCAATTTATCACCGCAAACAATTTTTTTGTTAGTATAAATAACTTGTCACCATACAATTTTTGAGCGTTGTCATTGCTCTAATTGAAAAATGTATTATTTGGGTTTTCTTTTTCTTTAGGTTTTCAGCCGTCTTGTTGCTGCATCTTGCAGCATGGTGGCGCAGTTGCCTCATAATCAGAGGGTTCTGGATGCTCCAGCCTCACCCAAACACTTAAAAGGATAAGTGGTGAAAGAAAATGGATGGATGGAGTGTTTCAATTTCTCAAGAACTTCAGTTCATGTTTAGCTGTCTTTCAATCCAAACTTCTAGCTTACAGAGAACATGATCAAATTAGTTTTTTTTGCAGTTTCCGGCTGTCAACAATTTACAATTAAAATAGGAATACAGAATTTAATTTTTTTAACTTATATTTGGATGTTTATATTTAACTTAAACAGAAAAGTCAGAGAATGAAAAAAAGATTAATGATTTCTTCCAACAGAAGAAGTGTGATGACGAGTCTTTTGGAAAGTCTTTGGTGCGTTGAGTCTTCATGGAGATTGTGAAGAAAGGGTCTCTGCCCTGAGCAGCAGCAGGAATATCACACCTTTGGAGTCTGGATACCGGTGGTGACGGCTGATAACTCTGCTAAGGCTAATGAATGATGTGGCTGATGGTGATAGACTAAGCATGCAGCTGTGATGCAGTGAATGGATCGATGAAGCTACATGAATGAGTGCAGCTAACATGAATTGATACCCTAGACCGTGAAGTAGATGATTGAGACTGAGAGTGTCTGAAAGCAGAAGATAATAGAATGGGATGAGTTGTAACTGTGACCTGAAGGTTTAAGGGGGTAGTCTTTCTGATTGAACTTTCCATAAATCTCCATCATAGGGATGCATCTTACTTTTTAAATAATCTCATATAAACCAGTTATGTGGTTGTGGCAGTGCCTCCTGATATAAAAATTAGGTTAATGGGCCAAAAATGTGAAAATAAGACTATTATGATATGCACAGGATGGCATTGTGCTTCAGCGGGTAGCATAGCAAGAGGCTTTTGGGTTCAAATACATTGGGGTCTTTCTGGTTGGGGTTTGTTGGTTGTCCACAGCTCAAAAACATTCATTATAGGTCAACTGGTGTCTTTAAATTGCCTAGGGTTGTGAATAGGAACATGAATGAATGTTCATCTCTATATTTTGACTCTGTGATGAACTGGCGACTTTTAGAGTGTACCATGCCTCTTGCCCAAAGTCAGCTGGAATTGGCTCCAGCCCCGAATCTAATCAGAATAAATGATTACAGAAAATAAAATGGAATAGAATGAGCTGCACACCTTCAGGGAACCTACAAAGCATCTCTGACATTCATTTGAATTCTTTTTGATAATAGCTGCAAAACCCAAACTCCAAATCGGTCCTGATACTTGCAGACAGGTGGACAAGAGTAACCCTGACTATAAAAACTCTTAATTTGGTAAGTTCTCTTATCCGTGCAGCTCTGGACATGTGAGCCGGAAAAGCTGAGCAGGCCATAACAGGTCTGTGTAATTTGCGAACTTCAGTTCCTACACTTTTCTTTCACTTTCCCATGATGCGCTGCCATTCACAAATAAATTCATAGTACCGCCTATTCCACTAGTGTTGGCCTTCATGCTGGAATCACATCATTTCTCCCAGAGTGCATTGCATGTTGCGGTCTTTGCAGGTTAGTCTGCTGCTCTAAGAGTGTAGGCAGTCTATAGTTGCAGTCTGACTGTCTCACTCAGTTTGTTGGATCAAGCACGCCAGCTCTTTAAAACCCAAACCCTGCAGCGAGCAAACCTCGACCCACTGAGGAGAGGAGAGCTTTGACATTCTTTGGTCTACTTGCTTTGTCCATACGTCTCAGACTTACATCAGTTTGCAGACACAGTGCATCTTATTCTGTGTTTGAACTGCAAGGGCTGGGAAATCGGATTGATGTCTCTTTTTTGAGCCTTCCTCACGCAAGGACAATGTTTGTTTTCCTTTTGCTATTAAAACAGTCCTTTTGAATCCCCTGCAGGACTCAGATGCCTCCTCTCCTCCAGCCGTGATATTGATGCAATTTGATGTTCTGTGAGGCGTTTCTTCTCTGGCTGGTTTCTTCAAGAACAATATATATACTTGAGCTTCCCTGTTGGAAAGATGGTATAATTGGCCATCAGACAGGGCTGCTTTTTATTATTTTTTCAAAGCCAATCAGAAATCATTAGCATATGCTAACAGAGAGCTTTCATGCTGCTCTTGCTTTCCACCCTGCCATGCTTATCCAGAGAAAGCCTTAGTATCAGATCATGAGATCATGAAACTACTTGTTGATCCACTTGTGGATCACTTAAGTGCAGAAGCATAATGTATTCACCTGAGATTACCCTGAAATGACAACTCAGCTATGTCAATAATGCGGAAAACAGGGAATTTCTTTTTTGTCTCTTGAGTCACCATGAGGCCAGCCTAAGAAAATGTTAGACGCCCATCTCCTATCTGTGAAGCATGCCGAATATATTCAAGTGATCCTGGAGAAACAATGCAATGTCCAGCAGTTCATCTTAAAAACAAGGGTATGCCTCAAGCTTTCGAAGACTGCATTTTCAGGCCCACAGTCCCAGGCGCCTAGCTTTTCACTAACACTAACCCAAACCCTTGCCCTAATCATGACCATGAGGATCCTGAATCTGCTGTCCTGATAAATGCTGGTATTGCAGTTTTTGGACTGCACTTATATGTTATTGGGGGTCCGAACAGAAGCAAAGTCTTAAGGTGTCTGCACGAAGTCGACAAACTAATAACAATAACATCTTTTCAACTTAGAGACATGAATATCTTCCAGTGTCTTCAGCCAAGACTAAAGCTTTATGAAACTAAACTTACATGAAATCCAACTGAACATGAATGATAGACCTACATCGTTCATTCATAGACCCTCATGTGAATACAATACGCCTCGAAAGGAAAGCTTCACAAATGTGATCAAAAACATTTTTTGTTGTTCTTCAAGAGAAAGAATATGACAGAGTGGCAAAATTGTGGGATTGAATGAAGAAGTCTGGAGTGGCAGAGAAGTATGTTGGAGCGGTGGAACAGGATATGAATGAGAGCAATAAGACAGCGATGAGGTGTGCAGTAGGAGTCACGGAAGGGTTCAAGGTGGAGGGGGGACTGCATCAATAATCAGGCCCCTTCTTATTTGCTTTTGGTGATAGACCATACAGATGGACTATGATGTTTGCAGATGACATTGTGATCTGCAGTGAAAGCAAGGAGTAGGTGGAGAAAAACCTGGAGAAATGGAGGTATGCGCTGGAGAGAAGAGGAATGAAGGTCAGTGGCAGCCAGACAGAATAAATGTGTGTGGATGAAGGGGAGGAAGGAGGAACGGGGAGGATGAATGAGTAGAGGTGGAAAAGGTTCAGGAGGTTAAAGACTTTGGGTCAAATGTTCAGAGCAATTGCGAGTGTGGAGAAGAGGTGAAGACGAGAGTGCAGGCAGGATGGTGTGGTTGGAGAGGAGTGTCAGCAGTTATCTGTGACAGAAGAGCAGCAGCAGGAGGTAAGGGAAAGCTTGCCAAAATGGTGGTGAGAGCAGCTCTGCTGGATGGTTTAGAGACCTGGATCTGACCAGAACACAGGAGGCAGGGCTGAAGATGTTCAGATGTTGTCTGGGAGTGAGGAGGATTGACAGGATTAGAAAAGAGACATCAGAGGGACAGGCCAAGTTACAATTCCTGGAGACAAAATCAGACAGGCCTGATTGAGATGGTTTGGACCCGTGAAGAGCAGGGATAGTGGATCTACTGGTAGAAGGATGCTGGAGATGGAGCTGCAGGCAGGAGAAAAAGGGGAAGACCAAAGAGGAGGTTTCTGGATAGGGTGAGAGAGGACATGCAGTTGGTGGGTGTAACAGAGGAAATATAAATAGCATAGCAAGATGGAACCAGATGATCTGATGTGTTGACGCCTAAAGGGTACAACCCAGAGGTGAAGAAGAAGCGGTTCTATTGGCTGCTCGTGATTAGGTTTCACCACAGCAGAGAATAATCTTCATTGTTGAACTGCAACAAATATGAAACCGGATCACCTTTCTGAAGCAACTTGACCCATTAATGTGGACTTGAGACCTACACCCACAGTGTCTGGATGAGGGAGGCCCAGTAAGACCAGTTTTCAGTCTATAAAATGAAACAAAAGTTTCCAAAGCTCTTTGTTTTTGGTTCACATCCAAATATTTCACATTTTCTTATTTTGCTTCATAAAAAGTCCCCACTAACAGCTTCACAAGAGTATTCTTTATGATATTAGACAAAAACTTTATACCACATCATTTTCTGCGGGCTTCTACACTCTTTCATGGATAACCGATATTCTATAATTATAGCACAAGGTGATCGTAGAACAATTGTGGGACATTTGTGGTTAAATGTGTTCAAAGGATTACAGTTGGATAAGATGTATTTCAAATCCATTTCTATAAGGACAGTTGCATTTTTGATAATGTGGTTTTGTAGTTTAAATATTCCACTCTGAATATGGAATCCTTGTAAATGCATATCCATAACCTCAAATATAGTGTATTTATTCATATTGTTTAAAGCTCTACAGCACATTCTCCATCTTACACATGTTTAGAGAAACACACTGTTGTACGGTTAGCTGACAACTGAGAAAGATAGTTCCACTCTTTCCTGTTTGTACGACAATATGAAGAAAAGACAAAGATAGAAGAACTCAACAATGAGCTGAGATGAGTTTATTTCTGTTTTTATATCCATGGCTGTGGATTTCTTTAAAGTCATTAAACCTTGGGCCTCATTAGGGACATTTTTTCACATTAGATTTTTTTATCATCATTTTGGCTCAGGCAATGTAACTGTCTTCAATTTTTGAAAGTCTCACTGTATTTTTGGAGGAATTCTGTTATTTCAACCTCAGATCCTATAATAAATACTTTATGTGACACTTTTGCACACTTCATCATCACCTTCTCAGTTCTGTTGTGTTTACTTTTCATGCAAATACAACAGTCTGAACACTTGCTGGTTAATAACGGATGATAAGTAGGTAAGTGTAATTTATGTTTGGCAAGTATATTTTGCCAAGTTTACAGGGTGAGTTATTTAGGTTCTCTATAAGGAGACTGAAATGTGATGAAGCAGAGATCCATGATCATATGAGGAAATTACCCAAATTTTCCCTTAAGCTGGGCGTACTGTTTGATTTTTACTCCCACTGTATGAATCAAATGTTTGTGAAAGCTCACGATTGATGTGCTCACACTTTACGACTGGTTATCACCGTGGACAATTCTCAATAAAGTTTTATTTGAAGGCTCCGAAGCAGAGAGGCAGAGAAATGTTTGTTTGCTAGCAACATGCTAACAAGACAGAAACGAGATGTCTTGATTATTTTTGACCATTCTGTTTGCTGAAACCTCTTTAAAAAAAAAAGGCGCCGTGATAATAGTAATATGTCTGGTGGACTGTAATTTTTATAATGCTTTTTTGGTCTGCTCGACCAGTTCTTTTACAACATGAGTCAACCTTCAGTGATGATAGAGACTGCTATGTAATGCGCCATATGCTCATCAGGAGTGGTAACCATTCACACCATCGTTCACGCACCAATGGAAAAGTCATTGGGAGAAACTTGGGGTTCAGTATCTTGCTCAAGGACACTTTGACATGTTGACTGCAGTGTCCGGGGATCAAACCACTGAACTTCAGATAAGTGGACAAATGTGAATCACGTTCAAATCGTACTATATACGTCCGGTTTGAATAACTTACAGCAACAACCAGATGCCATTTAATTTAACTGTGTTCAATTATTGGTAGCACTTTACATACTGCTTTTTTTTACATTGCTGCTATTATTTATTATTCAATTTTTTATTGATGCTCTTATCTGCTTTTACTTTGTAGCACTTTGAGATTTGATCCAAATGTAAAGTGCAGTACAAATTAAATGTATTATTATTATTATTATTATTATTATACTACCAATAATGAGCATGGCAATAATATGGTAATAGGGGGCTAATAGTGGGGTAAAAAAGATGCACGGTACAGCACGGTAATTATAATTATGTAATATCATGTAATAAATAAGTAATAGCTTGGTAGTAAAAATGGGTATAAAGGGGCAATATTCCACTGGAATTTATGTAACAGGATAATAATGAAAATAAAGAGGAAACAGATTTTAAGATGGAAATCAGGTAAAAGTATTTGGTAATGGTAAAGTAATACTTTGGAAAAATGTTAACAATAAAATGATTATATCATAATAATATCTGGATTAATAAACGGTAAAATTGGGATATTAATGTTGTAATAACATGATAATAATGAGTTAATACAGGTTGATGATTTCACAGTATTATAGACTACAATCAGCCTTCCAAATTAGATTAAAATTGGTAATTACTAATGAAATTCATCCAAGGCTTATGTTTCAAACATTCCCTTTGTTTCAAGGTGATACCGTACAATTTGTATGCTTAATATTTCTGACTTCTTACCTGGAAAAACAGTTTCTGTGTAAAAACAATGAATGAGTGCTGCAAAATGCAAAACTACCTGTTTCTATTTAATTTCTCAGTATTTTCAACTAAACACATTTGGCAATATTGATGCCTTGTACATATTTTACAATTCAAACTTCAAAGGAATGCATTGTATCATCACAAAATACATTGATTAAACCTCAACAATAAAACCACCTCCCTAATATTGTGAAGGTTCACCTCGTGCCGCAGAAACAGCTCTGACCCGTTGAGGCCTGGACCCATCAAGACTTCTCAATGTGTCCTTTCTTATTTTACACCAAGACCTTCCCAGCAGATCCTGAAGGTTACCAAGACAGGCCGTATTCGCCGTCAATTTACCTCTAACATTCCAAAGACCCATCCTCTCCCTCTCCAAGTAGCACCAAACCGTCCACGTGCGTACTGAAAAATGAAAGCATTCATAAGGATGTCAAGGCAAATCAGGGGAATATGTACATTGGCAGATATTTTAACAACAACAGTCTTGGGGACGTGAAGGCAAAACTGATCCTGTCCATCTGCCCCAGTTAACAGAACCTGTAAAAATGCTCATTGCAAACATGTCTTGTACATATTACATTACATTGTTCGAGCACATTTTGTTATTGACACCTACGTACAAAAGTCTGATAGCTACTACCGCATCACCACTCGATGACTGGTAATGTTACTGTAGGACGGTCTAGGATAACCTTCTGTTGTGAAACTTTCTGTGTGAATGACAAGGACACTGTAGGATTAATGAATTTATAAGGGGCCGTTTATTGAGCATATTTTTTCTTTATTTTATGCCCCGAACACATACAGATAGATGAATGCATCCCATGAATGGTGATGATTCACTGGCAGGTATATCTGCTCAGGTCGCTATTGAATGTCCACTTGTACACATAGACACATTTATGTAAAGTAGGGTGACAAATAAACCCCAAATTGTATTACAGGGTGACTTCATCAACTTTGTAATGACCATATGAAGACTGAATCACTGTGAAAATGCTTCCCCCTTTGTTAACCTGCCACCCCTGACTTTATCTGACTGTGGTTTGTGTGAGTTAGAATCTATGGCCCCAATCATGGCTCTGAAATATCAGTAGCCTAAAGGTTGCCTAATATTTGGCATATAACTCGACATGGGCGAGTGAGCGAATCCAAACGTCTGGACCCAGAATAGCTGGACAGTGCTGTGTATTGATAAATCCATGGCGCTGTCCGTAGTGCTGAAGTAGCAGGTTCGTTTGCGCCTTTTTCTTTCAGTCCAAACCTTCTGTCATTTTCATCTTGGATCTCTAGACTATAAAATAGACAAACTCAATTCTATCTATATTATAGCCTATATACTCTACAGAGTAGTGTCACCATGATCAAAGTCTCCTATGAACAACTTTTGGAGTTTTGTTTCCCTATTTGGAATTACATATTTTTGATTCAATAAAATAATACAGTATAACAATTAAAGCACACTTTGGTGTTGACTCCTTAATCATAACAAAAAAGGTGTAATTTGATTTTGTGTATCATGTATAAAAAAGGTTTAAAAAATGTTTACTGATATGGTAGAATAGTACCTCACATATAGACAGTTTATGCAATAAAACACAAAAGTGTTAACTACAAAAAAAGGATTGGTATAAAGTGCATCCAATATTATGTTACATTATTTGATATATATAGTTTTGATGGCATTTCATTGTGTTGTGTATTGTATGAGCAAAATCAGCGTGATTATGCTTACAGTACAAAAGCAGGAAGCAAATGCATTATTATATATTGACTTTTTAATATTCCATTCACTTATGAATAAAAATGATCCAAGATGTTAAAGAGGTGCGAGGGCCAGAGAACATGGATCCTTCTCGTGGATTTTTCACACATATCTATGATGTGTTCGGCACCCCCTAAGAACAAAATACAAGATAAGACATAAAAATCATACAGTTCTGTAAAAAATGTTACAGCACTTAAGTACTAACAACAAGTACTTAAGCACTAGTACATTTTAACGCTTTAATGTCCTGCTCATTTGTCTGGTTGAACATATTTTGAGTCCCTATTTCTTATTGAAAAATGTGACTGAACCTGTTTATAATCTGACCCAGTGGCAGCTTGATTATCCTAAAGAGTAATGGGCCAAGTATTGAGCCCCGGGGGACACCACAGGTCAAAGGGGCCACCGAGGAGGCATTTACCGTGGCTAATGAGAAAGTTCTATTCAATAAGTAGTATTTTTTGGTATATTAGGGCCTACTAAATCGAATTATGTACCCTGATACAACAAACGTTTAAAAAGGTTCCGATAATAATTTTTAAAGAGCTAATATTATAATTATTATAAAATTGAACCAATCTGATTAAAATTGACTATTTTAATTAGATTAGTTCAATAAAAGTAACTTTTTGTGTCACTTCATGCTAAATTTAGGGTGTCTTAGATATTAAATGAACACATGTAAGAATCAAAATATGCAAACAAATACTTTTTTCTTTGTTTTATTGGTCACAACGTTAAAAGACCTAATACTTTTTTCCTTTTCTGCCTATTACTGACACTGAAGGGTATCTAATAATAAGTGTAGTCTAATAAGGAAGATTTAAAAAAATTGGTTGT
>VRLP01005899.1:0-32706 GCA_009660295.1 Lophius piscatorius
TGTGTGTCTGTGTCTGTGTGTGTGTGCGTGTGCATTTGTGTTTGTGTGTCTGTGTGTGTATCTGTGTGTGTGTGTCTGTGCTTTTGTGAGTGTCGGTTTGTCTCTGTGTGTGTATTTGTGTGTGTCTGTGCGTGCGTGTCTGTGTGTGTTTGTGTGTTTACGTGAGTGTATGTGTTTGGGTCTGTGTGTGTGTGTTTGTTTATGTGTGTGTATTTTGTGCGTGTGTTTGTGTGTATTTGTTTGTGTGTTTTGTGTGTGTGTTTTTGTGTATTTTTATTGTGTGTGTGTGTCCTTGGGTGTGTATTTTGTGTGTGTGTGTTTGTGTGTGTGAGTCTGTGTGTGTGTGTTTGTGTGTGAGTGTGTGTGTTTGTGTGTGTGTTTTTGTGTATTTATATTGTGTGTGTGTGTCCTTGTGTGTGTATTTTGTGTGTGTGTGTTTGTGTGTGTGAGTCTGTGTGTTTGTGTGTGTGTGTGTGTTTGTGTTTGTATGTGTGTGTCTGTGTGTTTGTTTGTGTGTTTCCGTGTGTGTCTCCGTGTGTGTATGTGTGTGTGTGTCCGTGTTTCTGTGTGTTTGTGTGTGTGTCCGTGTGTGTGTATTTTGTGTGTGTGTTTTTGTGTATGACTGTGCTTGTGTGTGTTTGTGTGTGTGTCTGTCTGTGTGTGTGTGTTTTTGTGTTTCTGTGTGCGTGTGTGTGTGTGTGTGTGTGTGTTTGTGTGTGCGTGTGTTTGTCTCTGTCTGTGTGTGTGTGTGTTTTTGTGTTTCTGTGTGCGGGTGTGTGTGTGTGTGTGTGGACAGACCTTCTCCCAGCTCCAGGCGGTGAGGAGGTGACCAGAGAGTTTCTGCAGGAGGTGTTTAACATTCTCTTCTCTTACATCTGTAAGTCCAGCCAGAGGATCTCCAAGGTAACAACAACACAAACAACACCCCGAATAATAACGTCTCGTTATATAAACCAGATACAAGCCAAAGCAGAAGGACGTATGAACATAAAATGAGATGTTTCACAAAGTTCTTCTTCCACTTAACTCTAAAGGAAATAAAGGAAGTAAAGATACGATCATATTAATATATATTATTTTAATAGATAGAAGATAATAGATGAGCATAAAGAGAGAAAAAACACTGATGCCTCCATTACAGGAAAAACTCCTTTTTTACCGAGTTTTGAGACCAAAAACTCATTATTACTCATTATTATGGGATGTACGGCTGGTGACCGCTCAAATCATTAAGCTGAAATGATCCCAGCAGTTTTGTGAAGGTTGGTATTACAGTTTGGACCCGGTAGCAGAATCAGAACCTGGCAAAGGTGGAAAGAAAAAGGGTTTTATGATAGACCACGCCCCCTCTGAATGTGAGGCGGACAACATGATTTTCAAAAAGTGTCTAAAAATGTCAAAACAGGCAAACAGCAGAAAGCAGTGGTCCGAGACACCATAACGGACCCGACCAAACCAGTCATGAAATTTCATTACATCCGCCAAGGAGGCTCTGTTTTCACTCCTGTGTATTTGTTTGTTTGTTTGTGTGTGTGTTTGTTTGTTTGTTTGTGTGTTTGTTTGTTTGTTTGTTTGTGTGTTTGTAATTGCATGAAGATGTAGATTTTGGCTGGATCCTGTTTGCTTATTCTTCGTACATCTGAACTCTTCAGTTGCCCCGTTTCTCCCGTTTCTGTACGAATGGCTCGCAGTTTTAGTGGAGGACCGCGTGTTCTCCTGTCACATTTTGCTTTCAATAAATCCCACGGATTGCGTTGAAAGTGGCGCCCGCCTTCTTTTTCTTTAGTACGTAGCGTTTATAGCAGAGGCCTCAGGTCTTGAAGGCGCTGGTAGAATCGATGGATGTAGGAAAACAAGCTGGCCAAGAAGAACCGAACCCTCAAAGCAAGACATCTGGCCGCCGAGTCCATCGGCGAATACTGGCCCCAGCAAGACGCTGGCAGATTAAGGTCGACCTTGAGAGACAACTGAAGTTCCCCCTGCAGACTCCAAGCCCCCTAAAGACCTGACATGGCTCTGGTGCCTGACTCCACTAAATGCTTGTCAACAGAGGTTGGATGCATCTTGATCTCTAACGGAACTCCTAGCTTGCTTGCTAGTTTACAGCCGGCTTGAATTCATGATGAGTCGTGTATTTTAAGTGCTCTTATTTTGAAGGAAGTAAGGCTGGCCGGCATTGTGTATGTATTTTGACCTGTTGAAATGAATAATCCAGCCGTGTGTATGTGTTAAACCAATTGTATGACATTTCAAAATAAAAATAAAACTTTGTACGACTCGTTCAGTCCGGTATTTCTTCCTCGGGAAACTAAAGTACGCTCAACTGCAGCTCACCTCCAAGTCAACTAGGAGCTGAGAAGGCTAGCAAGATGGGGTATATGCTAGCCTTCTCGTGTAGACGGCTAGAATATATGGTGTCCAGATTTGGGAGCTCTTTTCCCACAATCCTCTGAATTTATGACCAGTACTCCTTTGTCCGCCGCTGTGCAGGTAGTGAAAGACACTGTGGCGTCGCGGCAGAGGAGACTTTCTGCGGTTCTCCTGCAGAAGTTCACCAGGAGCTGAGAGCGGAGTGGAGCATCTTTAGTTTCCTGAGGAAGAAAAGCCTCTGTTGAGCTTTTTTCCCCAGGTGAGAGGTGTTGAGGGACCATGTAAGATCTTTTGTGATGTGGATGCCCAGGAATTTAATGTCAGTCACCCCCTCCACCTCCTCAACATTTATGTGGAGAGGGAAAAAATGAAATCCATCCTGAAATCCATATGCTCTTGTTTTGAAGGAGAAGAGCAGAATTTGGCTGCGATCATTTCTAATTTTCTCTAAAATCAGATTTTTGTGTCTAGCAGTTCACATTACTTTTAAAATAAGTCCTATATATATTTTTGCTAGTGTTCTGCTTTGATGAGAAAATAAAGTACGAGCAGACTGTTCAAAATCCATTTTCGCTGGTAAGCTTTTCCAGGCTTCTAGCTAACTGCTAAGCTAATGAGCTAACTGATATGAAATGAAATCAATTAGACAATGATAAAATACATTTTTTTTAAGGTGTATTTGAAAGTAGTTTGCAGTGAATCAATCACCTCTTTATCACCTTCACATTCAAGCGCCTCATTTACATTGGACCAATGCAATGTCATTATTGTATCCTAGTTGTTGATTGGTTAGGGAGGAAGTCCTCCTCTGCAGCATCATTTTAGGTATTTAGGCCAATAGCAGATCAGCAAATAAAAAGAAGTACATTGAATTGATCAAGTAGGTCCCGCCTCCAGAGGACGATAGCCAAGTCTGTCCTCCCCCTGCCCTCCGCCACTACTTCACAAAGACTGCCTTTCCCCATCCATGCCCTGTAGTTGTCTCTTTTGAAGCCCTGTAGGTTTCTCTAAAACTAAAACAAAGTACAAAACTATTGTACTTATTATAAGGTCATACTTTGTTGATTCATGCCCAGGTTTTCCCCTGAACGGTAAAATAAATGATCCAAATGTAAAGAAAATAAAACAAGTCTTATAATATTTATCTATTCATTGATTTACTCATAGACCAAAATACATTTGAATATAAAACTCTTCAGAGATGTGTACGGCAAATTTGTTCAGTTTCATTTTTAATCGCCCGACAGTCGTAGTTTGAGTGATATTTTAGTGACAACGTGTTTGGTGTTCATATGGGCATTTTTGAATACATAAAGGAACAAAGTTGGATGATTTAAAATTCCTGTCTTAGGTCCTGGACTTCCACCATCCTCACCAGCTTAAGGACGGACTGGAAGGCTTCAGTCTGGACCTGCCAGAACACCCGGAGACTCTGGAGCAGCTTCTAGTGGACTGTAGAGACACACTCAAGTATGGAGTCAACACCGGTGGGTATCCGTATGTGTGTGTGTGTGTGTGTGTGTGTGTGTGTGTATGTGTTGCTTCTTTCAAGGACTGAATGAGTAAACTTAACTTTTCAGGTACTCTTCAGATCATACACACAAAGATACAAATTACAAATTAGAATAACTAAAGTATATTCATCTGGAAATGCATTTTTTTGTCCATTAGCTTAGCACATTAGTATAACCCAATAGCTTAGCATATTAGTATTGGGGCGGCTGTAGTAGTGGGTAGAGTGGCCGATTAGAAGATTGGAAGGTGGTCGGTTCTTGTCCCAGTCCAAGCAGGGTCTACTTTTCGTAGGGTTCTTAACCAAGACCCTGAAAGCCTAGACCCCGGCGCTTCAAACGGGCCGCCCCTGTTTATTAACATAATACATTTATAATATCAGAATATGCTAGCAGTGACATGGCTAATTAGCTTTGTAGAGTTAATTAGTTAAGCTTAAAGCAGCATCATATTCTAGCATTAGCATTGGATATCGTAGTCTTATTGGCATATCATGCTAGCATTAGCATGGCAAATCTACATTACCGCAGAATATTAAAATTAGCAAGCTAGCGTTAGATACAACAGCTCATTCATTATCCAAAAAACCAACAAAAATCTACAAGCGTAATCAGATGTTGTCCTACGTCCACGCATCACCTGTGTATAACAAGCAGTGTGTGTCTGTTGTGTTGAGAACTGTGTTTGTGTGTCCTTTATAGCAGTATTAAACAGCCGTATTGACTTTAGTACAGGTTTTTTGTTGCCGTGTTTTGTGCTCATCTTCGGATTGAGCCCGTGGAGGATTCAGATCGTAGAACCGGTTCCGTTCATTCAACTCCCAACAGGCAAAGGCACACACAAATAACCCTTTATCAAAGTACAAAAAAAGATGTGACCGATGACTTTAATCGACAAGCGTAGCTGCGCCCATGAAAACCTAACAGCATTATTACACAAAACCTAATATTTAAGGTTATGCATTTTAATGGCATATAAAAGTTCCACAATTTTCACCATAAACAAAGTAATAAACTGAATGTGACACATATTTGTCATTCAAGCCCAAATGAAACAAGTAAAACTGATATTTGGGTAATAGTTCTAATAAGCCTCAAGTGTTTCAAATACATTAAAAATATGATTATTCAAATGAAATCCAATAGATGCAAGTATTTACACTCGAACCATGCAAAGATTCATTTTTGTGAGTGTGCCAATCAGGCGCTCAGTCAGGACCCTTTTTTTTCCCGCAGGACATCCCCGTTTCTTCAACCAGCTGTCCTCAGGACTGGACTTGGTTGGTCTCGCTGGAGAGTGGCTGACCTCTACTGCCAACACTAACATGTAAGATACCACCATCATGGAACGTAACCATGTACCGTTTTAACGTACATGGTAACGTTCATGAATGTAACAATCATGTTATCTATTGATGATGGTAGAATCTGGTAACCTGGTCACCATGGTTACCCGGTGATAGATTTTCATCGACAGTAAAAGTGGGCTCGGTTAAGACTTCGTTGGGGTTGAGTGTTGGTAGCATTCGGGAAGCTAGCACCCTGGGGGGTAGTCTCTGCCCTGCCCTTTGAGGCCTTTGACTCCTCCCCATCCGATACATCATACAACCACCCTTACATACACCCTAGAGCCAGGCGGGTGTGGGTTAGGGCTGCTTCAGTGTGCTCACACAGTTCGTCTTCTGCTAATAGACTGACCGCACTCCACTTTTGATCGCACAACAGACATTGAGGACTTGGGGGACATGTTGAGGAGCTGTGCTGCCTGCCACCGGTGGGGGGTCTCTGTCTTAACAGCACAGCACCTTAGTTCCCGATGTATCTCATATCCACCTTAGTACATATGCACACCTTTCTGTTAGCTGCCGTTATTCCTACTGTCCCACCAGCCTCCCCTTTCCAGTCCGGTCCCCTCGTTTAAGTCAATAAATAAAATGCAGATAATGCAACATGAGTAGTATATTAGACAACTGTCAAGTTCAAGCTGGTTTCAGTAGTGGCCAAATTAATCTGATCTTATTGTCATGTCATAACCTTCTGGTGAAGTTAGAATGATATTGATTATCTGGTTGCGATGGTTACTGACAGTGGTTGGGATTTTTTTTAGACAGCAGATGAAGATTTTCTCCTTGAGGTTCGAAGCCAGAAATATGGACAGACATCAGGATCTGACAGAGTTTGACAGATCCCAGATTGTGATGGCTTAAAGACTGGGTCAGAACATCTCCAGAACTGCAAGTCTTGATGGGTAGTCCTGGTTGGCAGTATTTAGAACCTAAATGGTAAAACGGTAAATAAACTTTACTTATATAGCACTTTTCCAGTCTGCTCGACTACTCAAAGCGCTTTACAGTCTGAGCCATCATTTGCCCGTTCAAACAAACATTCATACAGCGATGATAGAGGCTGCCATGCAAGGCGCCACATGCTCATCAGGAGCGGTAAGCATTCACACCATCACTCACACACCAAAGAAACAGCCACTGGAAGCAACTTGGGGTTCGGTATCTTGCTCAAGGAAGTGGCCAGGGATCGAACCATCAACCCTCAGATAAGTGGTAAACCGCACTACCGACGGAGCCACCATCGGTCCAAACTTACCCGAATGATCTAAGGAAGGACCACCAGGGTCATGAGTTCTCAAGGCTCAGTGATGCGCGCGTAGTTTGAAGGGTAGTCCCTGTTGTCTAATCCCACAGAAGAGTCAGTGCAGCACAAACTGCTGGGAAAGTGGTCAGACTGACCAGGCTGACTCCTGTTTACTTCTCAAAGCTCATAGAATGGACACGTCCGCATCAAAATTGGACCCCAGAGCAATAGAAGAAGGTCTGATGGATCTCGCTGGGTGCATGTGCATCACTTATCTGGGTAAGCATGGCACTAAGATGCATAATAGGGAGAAAACAAGCCGGGGGAGGCCGTAGGTAACACCTACCAAAACACTGATGCAGACCATGTCCAAGCCTTCATGGAAACTAAATTCCCTTATGGCCTTGTGGCCCCTTCCAGCAGGATGATGCTCCCTGAGTCACTGCAGGAATGATTCAGGAATGGTTTGAGGAACACGCAAACCTGTTCAAGGTGCTGACTTGGCCTCCAGGTTAAACAGATTTCAATGTACTCCAATGTATTGGATGGGACATGTTGTGATGGATCTGTTTTCGACAAGCAACCCTGGCCTCCTTTTCGCAACTTCCAGGACCTTCAGGATCTTCTGCTAACATCTTGGTCCCACATACCACAGAATATCTTCAGAACTCTCCAGGAGTTCATGCCTTGTTAGGTCAGGGCTGTTCTGGCAGCAGAACAAAACACAATAATAGGCATTGGATGTTATGGCTTCTCATGTATGTGCAATTAGACTCTGTTGAATTTGCATTTGGAAATCATTAAGCTCGTCTATGTAGTTCAAAATCTTGCACCAAGCCAGATAAGTTATAACAGGAAGTCTCTGCCTTTACACTATAAAGCAATATGCATTTCTTTGTTAGGTTTACCTATGAGGTATCTCCTGTTTTCATCCTTATGGAGGAGGCCCTGCTCAAGAAGATGCAGGACATTGTGGGATGGTCTGACGATGAAGGAGATGGAATCTTCTGTCCTGGTAGAACAAGCGAGGAAGGACATGAGTTGATGGATGGAATAGCACCTGACATTTATACACGTTCAAAATGTTGATCCCATATGTACCTTTAGTGTGTCTATATGTTTAGGGAGAGTTATTTTCAAACAAAGTGTCACTATATTCTCTAAACTGAAGTCTGTTAGTAAAGGGTTTTCAACCAGGGTTCTTTCTTCAAGAAGAAACCTCACTACCTTCTTGGTGCTAATGATAAATGTTAAATCTTACATCATGTTTAAAAAAATTCTCTGATGGTTTTTTAAGATTTAACCTGTCAGATCAGGAGATAACGCTGCACTAAATTCTATCGGCGTTGTAGTCAGAAAGCTAACAACAATACTAGTTTGACCGCAACAATTTACTCCCATCAAGTCATGTGATGTCATTGAGGAGGTGGGACAGTCATGGCTAGTTAAGCACTCTGAGTTATGACAGTTTGTTCGTTCATTCGTCCATTTTCTTCTGTTGAATGGTAGTCGGGTCGCGGTGGCAGCAGGCTAAGAAAGCTGTTTCAGACATCCCTCGCCCCAACAACACTCTCCAGGTCATACTAGGGGATCCCGAGGCGTTCCCAGACCAGATGAGATATATAATCCCTCCAGCAAGTTCTGCTTCTCCGCCAAGGTCCCCTCCCAGTTAGACATGCAAGTTGTCTTAGCACCTCTAAGGAATAGTTAGTTTCAGTCTCTTGTATTCCCCCCAGTATTCTTTGGGTGTCTACCCAGAGCACATGACAATTGGTGAGGGTTGGACATTGATCAATTGGTAAAATGAGAGCTTAGCCTTATGAAACAGTTCTCTTTTCACCACAACAGGCGGATATATGCCAGCTGCCTTAAGTAATGAAAAGCACCTGTTCTGGTGTCAGGAAGAGGACACTTTCTGCCCTTCAGAGAGAACTTGAGAGATATCGTTGTCACATTTGGACCCGCCTTTCCTTGTTTACCATTGTTCCACCTTGCACCAGTGACATCACTGTGCCTACCTGGCAGTGATTTGAGAAAACTTTTTGACATGTGAGACCTCTCTGACGGTTTTCATGGAGGGTCCCAGATGATATTGATTATGTCATACTTCAAGACTCAATCCAAAACTTAAGATGAATTGGGAGACAACGACCGACAGAATCTGTCAGCAGCAACTATATTGTGTTGTGTTTGGGTGACAATCCTGTAGTCTGGACCTGGTATAAAACAGACTATAAACAGCCCGATTTGAAGACTTGAAGATCTTTACTTCAAATTGCTTCCAATCTGTTCTGATGTTGACGAATAGGATGACAGTGAACACAAACATGGCAGCGAGTAAACCTATGTGGGTTTACATTGACAGCAAAATAGAGAATAGAGTCGGAAAAAGATCAGAAAATGCAGCATTTAAACTCCCCTTTTAGGAAAGAAAAGGCCCTTTTCCGTTTCCCCTTTCCTTTAAGAAGAAGTTTCCTAAGTCCTTTCATGAAAGCCTTTCCGATAGCCAGTTGCTGCATGTAAACAACGTTTCGGAAAGCTCTCCCTTTGAATTGTATCTGCGCAAGCCCAGCATTGGGATGTAATGATTTGGTTGTGTTTTGAGCCGGCACACGGCTCATCGAAGAGTTATGGCCGCCTTTTGAACTGGAGTGGATCATCTGCGCATAACAGGAAGCTGTTTCTGATTAGATAAGAGGCTGCATGAAAACACCGGGTCTGAAAAGATCACAGGTAATGCAAAGAGGCGAATGACATCGCAATTCGGAAAGGTTTAATTCGGATAGGAGAAAAGTGTCTGATGTAAACCTGCCTACTGGTACTAGGAGGGACAATAATCTGGAAGATAGACTTGATGAAATGTGGGAACGATAGCCCTCAAGTTTTCTTTGGACAGACGGCGTCCAAAAATGGGTCCACACTCATTTATGTCTTTCTTCTCTGAACAGAGGACCACTAGAATAGCACAGAGTGCTTCTGTTGCCATGACTGACCTGCAGCCTCATCCAAGTCACATGACCTGAGCGGAAAGAATGGTCGAGGTCAAACTTGTAGTGTTGCCAGTTTCCTAAATGAGAAATGTCAAGAGTCTATACACACACTGTGCAACTCAGTGTTGCTGCTGTTTGTCCATGAAGTGTGTGTTTGGTTTTGTGAAGGAGGAGCCATATCCAACCTGTACAGCATCCTGGTGGCCAGATATCATTTCTATCCAGAGGTGAAGACAAGAGGGATGGGAATTCTGCCTCAACTAGTCCTCTTCACTTCAGAACATGTAATCAACTTTTTTATATTTTGAAGGAAACCAAATACAAGTAGGACCGACGTATCATGTTTTGTAAGATGATTATAATATAACCCTTATAACCCAGTGGCAGCAGGTGGGGGGAGGCAGAAATCATGAATATTGAGAAAGTCGGCGTATCAAAACATGAGCCATTCATTCCACATTCATACAGTAATGTCTTCCCAATGGAGCCAACATCAAGAGCAAATTTGGCTCCAATATGTCGTTCAACATGTAGACCGCAGGGACCAGGGGTCGCATAAACTTTCCGATAAGTAGTCAACCGATCTTTACCTCCAGAGCCACAGTCGCAATATGAATTGTAAACATGGCAGAACATTTTTTAGGAAAGAAAAAGTCCCTGCAGAGATTTTCCTTAGACACTGTTGTTGTAGCAAAGCATGGGGAAAGAACTTGACCTGAACTCGCCAACGGTCAACAGTGTTTTGCCAACGCAAATGATATTGTGGGAGCCATTTGTTTCCCTATGTATATTTTGTTTTATTGTAATTCTCCTCTGAGCCATAGAGGGTGTATTGCTACAGCCAAGCATGGCCACACTATTTAATTTCATGGCAATCAACCAAAGGGTTGATGCTGATGAATGCGTTTGTAATTTAAGTAAAAGAATTAAATGTGCAACATCAGAGGAAACGGAAAGCATTTCTGCAGATTGGTAAATTTGAGCGCAAGTCAGGACAAGAAAGCCAAGATTTAACAACAAGTAGCGACTGAAATACAGGACCAACATCAAAGTCAATAACTGGTTTCGTGAACTGACTTCACAACTGACTTTCATTGTGGAGAAAGAAAACGTTCAAACAAGCAGCCCAATAACCGATGAACCGGTGGTGAAAGACACCGGACTAGTGAGAAATGCACTGTAAAACAGAGACAACTACATTTATTTAGTTAAAATCTCAACTTAATAAATGAACTGTTAGAGACTTGATGTGTGATAAAGGTGCATGTCATAAGTACAGGGTTCTGTTTGATAAGGACACTGACATTCATGGGACTTTCCTCGAGTTATTACCTAAAGAAAAGTTCTGAGAGTTGCATAACTACCGAAAGATTTGGTCATGCAGGGTCTGACAACAAGAATATAATTCTGCCCATCTTACCTGCACAAGTTAAATGCAAAAATGGAAATGAGGTGATCGGGACACATGTTTTTTCTGGAGCCATGAAGAGCTGATACCTTCTGTTCTGAAAATGAATCGACAGATTAAACATCAAAGGACTGAAGGCTCATATGCATTTTTGCAATAAAACTTTACCAAGCCACATTATTAATTTACTGGACATATCTTACTTTTCTGGCAAGCACATCTTCAAGCTTCCGGAATTTTCTCATCAGTGATAAGGAACTGACTGAGTGGCCTTATCTCAACATACCCACCCTGGGTGCCAATGTCCTGATTGAGTACTAAAAGTGCGTCCTGGAGGATAGGCTGGGTACATTACAGTGAGAAGAAGCTGGAGATCCTGCAGGGTAATCTATGCAAACATGGGGCCAAAGGGCAAGGAAACAAGTGGTTTTGAACCCACAACCTTCTTGCTGTGAGAAGTGGAAGGAAGGCTAGCATTCTCTTGCTAAGGTGCTTCAGATGTGTGGAGATGAACCCGGATCGATGCGCGTGTCGCCACCTGCTAAATCCTGACATGTGACCAGTTACCTTTGGGATAACGGTTTGTGGTCTAATGTCGAATTGTTGATGAAAACATAGCCTAGGACACGTAATTCTACGTAATTATCATTGTACATAATCCCGTATTATCCTTTCAGTTGTACGAGACTGTGGGTCATAAATGAATGAGAACGTACTGAGTGGAAAAGTCAATGCTGAACCACGGTCCACGTATTGTTTCGTACACAAAGTGACAGCCTCTAATCTGCCTGAGCGGCGTGTTCAGACGCCGCGCCTGGGAACATCTCCTTGGAAGCAAACATCTCTGAGCCGAATGAATCGTGAATACAGTTGATGAAAGGCGGCTCTTTCGCCCATTCAGAGCCACTATTCAGTGAAGAAGTCTGCAGCTGCGCTGGGGATGGGCTCGGAGAATGTGCTCCTGGTGAAATGTGATGAAAGGTGAGTAAGTGGGACGGTCACCAGGTAAATGGGTGTTGGTTGAAGGGTCAATGAGTGCATGACAAAAGATGTTTGCTCAGCTGTCCTCAGCTCCTCATGATGTTTTTTGGGTCATTTTTCCAGGCATGTAGGTCATCAAACATTCTGCATTATACATGTTTACTGTCTCTTTAAAAAACAGTATACTGTCGAAGGAAGCCGTTGTCAATATTCTGTGTTTATTCAGTGTTTTCCACAGGCTGAGAATTCACTCATGGTGTTGGGCGGATGGGTTATCGAATAAACTAGTCAAACAAAAGTTTATCACTTACAGACGAACAATCACTCTAAATATCTTTACTTCAAAAATAGATTATTAAAACCAGATAAATACATTTCGATTAGTGAATGAATAAGCCGACCGAAAAATGAATAGCATAGTTTACGCTCACTCTATTCCATCGTTCAAATTAAATAAGTGTAAGTAAAAAAAACTATTAGAGTCTCTGGGTCCAGACACAAGGTCTGAAAAATATGTGAAGCAATGGATCCGTCCTTTCTCTACGGAGGCCCTGAAGTCCCTTGAAAAAAAAGAATACTATCTTCTGCGCACAATATTATTATCTTAATGATTTCTGCAGATGATGATCCCACATCTACGAGCAAAAGCTGTTAGAATTTGACTGTAACCCATTTTTTCTGTTCATAACATGAGCAAATACTTCTATTTTCAGTGCTTTTGCTCTGAAGGATCACAGCGGTTGTTAGGTTCGGCATTGTGTTTGTGTTCTGACCGAATGGTATGAAATTTCGAAAGTGAAAATAAAACTTTATCATATGTTCTTTGGTGGCGTCTCATTATTGGCAATAACTTATAATTACATGTAAGGTGAAATAGTTTTATTTGTTCATATTTGTTTATTGTTTGATTACAGTAACCCTCAATGCTAATTCCGTTAGCATGTGTAAGGCAATTCCCATTATATGTTAGCATTAATTAATACATTAAACTGATAGGACTCTCAGTTTTTGTTTACTCAACCCTTTTTTCTACAATTTTCTTTCCATTAAAGAGGAAAGATGATTCCGGCTGAGCTGGAGTCGTCCATCGTTACAGCCGAGGAACAGGTATGAATTAAATGCGTAGAAATATAATCCACTTGATACAGATTCTGTGAGAAAATACTTTGTGTTTTTTCCGACGTTTTTGGTTCAGTAATACACAGAGAGCTGCAGAAATATAATGGCCTCACCCTTGATTTTTCTGTCCCTCAGGGTTTGGTTCCGTTCTACGTCAACGCAACGGCGGGGACCACGGTTTTCGGAGCCTTCGATCCTCTCGACGCCATCGCAGACGTCTGCCAAAGACACTCGCTGTGGATGCATGTCGATGTAAGACATCCCGTCTCTCTCTCTAGTCACCGGACAACAAGTGGGTCTCACCTTCTTTCAAAGTACAGCCGTTTGCACGACAACAATCTTTTTGGAGTCCCTAAGATCCAAACGTTTGAAAACAGTTTACATACTATATAAATCCAGTAAGTAAAATAAAAATAATATATATATATATATAAGGGAATGCTTTATGTACTGTAGGTGGGGGGTTATTTACATTCTTGCTTTAGCGTTTGTCAGTTCAAATTATAAAACTATTATTTTGGCATCTACAGATTTATTAGGCTAAGTTCAAGGTTCAAAGTACTTTATTATCATTCCCACATCTTCGTAAGTGAGCAGAATTAGGATTTAGGTACTCAAGTATATATGAACAGTGTAAAAAAAACAAAAATAAATCATAGATTGTATTTCATCTAAAGAGAGTGAAATGCCTAAAATACTTAAATATTTTAAATTAGAGACTAAATAATAATAATAATAAGTATGATTGTCCATTTGTCAACATTTGGGTTGACAGTCACACCAGGGAACCCATCGCAACAAGCCCTCAGTCCTTTGTCCCCAAGAGACGGCGAGGTTTCAGAACTGTCCAAGCTGATCCAGAGTGGGTTTGCATTCACTTGTTCAAATCTAGAAACAGGTTTGGGTCATAAAACAGGTGAGCAGTCCAATAAAGCAAACAATCCATAATGCAAAGGCGGAGTCAAAAAACAATCCATGTTCTGTACCAAGAAAATCCACAAGGAAACACTTACACGGGAAAACACTAGATAAATGGCTGGTGGACGTGTGACGACAAGACATCAAAAAAAGGACTGGTACAGGAGGAAAGGTGAGCACTGACTGTACGCTGAGGTAACGAGACAATGAGACACAGATGGAAAGGACACACAGGTGAACATGATGAACAATCACAAAAGAGGAGAATAGAAACGACACAGGAAAAGACAGACACAGAGAGGGGGGAGGAGTGAAACACACAAAGACAGGAGGGGTGAGATAATATAACACAAAATCTAAAGAAAGGTTAAATAAATCAATAAAACCAAGACAGGAAGTGTAAAGCTACTCCAAACAACAAGGAGCGACACTTTCAACGTAAAGCAGGATACATAGAGTAGGACGATGACAATAAACCTTCAAAATTAAACCGGTAACCAAAACAGAATAAACCAAGAAATTACTCAACAGTCATGATAGTAAATATGGATGTAATAAAGTATAAAATAATCCAAAATACCATAGGTGACATATCTGATAATAGAGGAAATCATTATTAATAATAATAGTAATGATACATTCATACAGCGATGAGGGGTTTGTCTCCAGACCAGGGCAGCGGATGGGCGAGTAGTAAAACCCGCCAATGTGAACCCCCAGCGACACAATAGGAAGCCCAAGTGGCAGAAAGGCAGGGGCGGGTCATCGAGCCTCTTATTTTTTTATTTTTAAATATAGTTTTTTTAGGGACACATGACAAACCTTTGTAGAATCAGCGTTCAGTTGGTCCATCTGTCCCTGCAGGCGGCGTGGGGCGGCGGCCTGCTGATGTCTGACAGAAACAGGATGAAACTGAAGGGCATTGAACGGTGACTGCATGAACACACAACAAACGGACCCCCTTCACCGTGCAGCGTGAGACCACGTTAGACTTAAAGGTTCAATCCTTGTTTTTCAGGGCCTGGTCCGTGACCTGGAACCCTCATAAGATCATGGGCGTCCCCCTTCAGTGCTCTGCCATTCTGGTCAAGAAGAGGGTAAGAAATGACCTTCTACCCCACATGAAGGTCAACAACACATAAAACAACAATTATATCCGGCGCGCGAGAGAATATGTCATTTTTATAATAACTGGTCCGCTAGTGTACAGCACTAAAACCACCGATACTACAAATCCCAGAATGCACTACGTCAGCCGCCGCTCCTCTCTGCTCCTCTTTTGTCAGCTATGAGTGTTTGTCTAGACACTCGAATAAACTTTAGGCTAGTCCTTAGAAGAGATGCTGCGGAGACCAGGAGGAGATATAGAGGAGAAAAAAGATTTTAAAGGATGATTAATAAACGTATTGATAAATTACAGATGCATATTTCTTAACTGTCGAGGTGAGTTCAGGTCCTCCAGCCGCTCAGCATGTGTCAGTGTTCTTGCGTTAAAAACAAGAAAACACATGAAGTTGCTTACATTTAACGTGAAATAGGCTGTTCTCTGAGGAGCAGCTGCCCCTGGCTGCAGGAACAGGTACGAGGAGCAAAAGTCTACTTTACTGTTTTTGTTGTGACAGAAACGGCTAAATCATCCCAGCCATTTACTGCTGGTCATTTAAAGTTCCTTTTTTGTTGTCATTGTTAATAAAAAACAGATTGATTTTAGATGTAACTTCAAAAATATAGTTTTCTGGTTGTGAAAAAAAACCTTTCATTGGAAAAGGATCAAATCATTTGGATTTATTTTACACGCTGGTATTAATTTCACGTCATTTTCTCGTTTGATCCTCCCGCCATTGTAGTTTCTCCAGTTTCTGTTCGTACGCAGGGGTCCGGGTTTGCTTGGAGGACCGCACATTCCCCCGTCAAGTGTGCTTTTCATAAATCCCAGGGATCGCGTTAAAAGTTGCCTTTTGTGTGTACGTCGTGTTTCTAATGAGGATTCAGATCAGTCGGGTTGCTTCCTGCCTCTCTCCCTCCTACAGGACCTCTTGAAGGAGTGCAATGCGCTGGGAGCTGAATACCTTTTCCAGAGGGACAAAGTCTACGATGTGAGCTACGATACCGGGGACAAAACCATCCAGTGTGGCCGACATGTGGACACCTTTAAGTTTTGGCTCATGTGGAAAGCAAAGGTATTCATGGATGGTTACGATCAATCGTTTTACTGAGATCGTTAGAGAATTCAACCAACTTCATCGGATTTTAATCCAGACATCCGGCTCCTTGGAGAAACAGTTTGAGCGTCTTGTCCAAATAGGGAATAAAGTAATTGATTTAAGCTGCTTTTCACACCAACCTCATGTGTTCCGTTTAATCCTGACCTTTTGATATGAAACCAGGGTCGAAAATCCAACGTCCGTGTGGGGGGTAAACATTGGTTACATCTTTCAGCGTAAACATTTTTCACTATTCCCTCTCTTATATCGATTTTAAATTGCCGTGAAAACGTCTACAAGTTGTTTTTCCGAAAAACCTTTATTCAAGTTTCTCACCAAAAACTACATTTTACAAGATGACATTTGAACACATCTTAATGACGTTACAATTCTGTAAATTTTTTTGAATAGACATTGAACGCATCATGCAATGTATTTGAATACGATGCGCTGCTGTATGGCGAGCTCTCCTGCCGACGTCACGAGTTAACATGTGTTTGATTTGATTTGTTGTTCACACTTTAGCACCATCAGATTCGCAGGTCACTTTTTATGAATAAAATAAGGGGGTCTGAAAATTCACGTGACAGGAAGGCTAAGCCACTGCGCCACCAGTTCTTCGACGAAAATTCATTTACCAAAATTTAATAGAAGGGAAATCGGACAAATGTGAGGATCTGAGCGACTTTGACAAGGACCAGATTGTGATGGCTGGGTCAGAACATTTCCAAAACTGCAGGTCTTGTTGGTTGTTCCTGCTCTTCATTGGTTAGTACCTACCAAAAAGGCCAAGGAAGACCACTAGGGTCATGGGATCCTAAGGTTGTTGGGAATGAAGGCTGGCCTATGTTGTCGGATCCCACAGGAGAGCTACTGTGGCTCCAACAAAGTTCATGCTGGTTCTTGTAGAAAGGTGTCAGAACTCACAGAATGACAGCACAGATCTGTTTCGGTGACACAGAGTGGACTTAGACTATCATATGTAGGTGGCTATAATGTTATGGCTATTCGGTATATATTATCAGAGGTTCTTGTGGACATTTCTTACTGAATCTCCTGAGGTCGCCGACAAAACAGCTTTTGTTAGTTTAAAAAAGAGTTCATAACTCAATTTCAGACTCGATGATAAGATGAACCCCTGCTTTTGTGTCTGTCAACTGCTCTCTCAGGGCTCTGAGGGATTTGGATCCCAGGTCAACAAATGCTTGGAGAACGCCGAGTATCTGTATGATCAACTGCAGAGGAGGGACGACTTTGACCTGGTCTTCAAAAATAAGGTAAGAGTAGTTCACGTGACAGCTTTCTTGTCTGACCGACGAATCGGAGCAACAATCCCAAACACAGAATGCTGTGTTTGGTTTCCACCAGATGTAACTGGACCCAGTTCAACTTTCCGTCCAACAGTCTAGAGTAGGTTCATTGAGGTGCATTGTGGGTAAATTCAAACCAGCCTTAATGTTCTTCTGCGTCAGCAGGGACTTTCTCCTCACCCCTCTCCCATGATGCCATGTTTACCCCAATTTCTTTGAAATAGTGGAACCATGACCTCTGACCTTTGATGAAGTGAGAGTGGCTTTCAGTTCCTTATATGGTCTCCTGGATACAGGACTGGATGGTACAGGACTACCCAGAGCGGACTGTCCTCAGTGCGCCCTGTAGGGTTGCGGGGACATGCCCTTGTCAATGGCCTCAGGGGTCTCCGGGAATGTCGGCAACCCACCCGACCCGTTGAAACACGGGAGTCTAAAGTGCGAGGGTTCCACTTGAAATATGCCGTTATATATATGCGCAGCAATTCTGAAAACGCAGTGTGAATTCCTGTGCGAGCAACAGTTTCCTCTGCGCAGCACTGAAATTTGAGTAGCATGCCCAGAATCAGCAGCTTGCACTATATCGAAACCCGGTGGCTCAGTGGAAGTGAGTGGTGCTGCTATGCCGGCGAATCAAATGAACATCGACGATGTAGAGTTTTGACAATCAAGCCTTTAATTTTTCGTCGAAATACGATGATGTAGCGATTTCACGCTACAACGGAACAACTGAATAGGCTACCCTACTGTATGGCCCCATTCTGATGTGTCACCCGTCATCTCTCACAGCCGGAACATTGTAACGTGTGTTTCTGGTACATCCCACAAAGCATCCGGGTTCTGCCTCATGGACCTGACAGAGACGCACAACTCCAGCAGGTTGGTAATTACTTTATATATATTATAAAAGTTGGGGATATAATTATCCCGATGCTTTTAAACCTCAGATTTGAGATCAGCGTTCACTGTAACAGCATCCCAGATTTTTTTTTTTGGTGTGATTTTATATCTGCTACTGACAACTTATGAATAAGACAGACCGTTTACTGTCCCAGCTCTTGCAGAAATATCTCCACAGCAGAAATGCTGACATTTACTTTTACAGTTGGAGTCCAGGGGTCTACTGTCTTTACAATTTCTCTTTGACATTTTCTCAACTTTTTCTTGTCGCCGATTTCTGTATGTGTGTGTCTGTGGGTTTGTGTGTGTGTGTGAGTGTGCGCAAGAACCTGCAGTCTGATGCCCCTCAGATTGGGGTTTACATATTCTAATTCTGATCAAATGGCGATTCCCCCTCCCGAACACAATGGGATTCATCAACTTAAGAACAAAGGTGCGAAAGATTTGGTGTTTTTTTACGAACCGATTATGTTATATGGTGACGTAATGGAGTAGCTCTGACTTGGAATAGCAAACAGGCTCTTAGGAGTTGCGCAAGCTGAACCGACAAAGCACTGGCACTAGTACCAACACAGAACTAGCACCAGGTTATTTTTGGTGGAAAAGAGATGAGTCTTCTTAAGAACAAATTTAAGAAAAACTTATGAAAAACAAAGGAAGATACTGAAAAAAGAGGCCATGGTACCTGCTACAATTTTTGAATTATCTGTTGCTATGTGTGAGTAATATTTCTTTTCTCAGCTGATGTTTTTAGATCTAAGGCTCTGACATCATTATATTTCAGAAACATGAAAGTAAACAATCACGGAATTTGTTCAGAAACTCTTTGATAACTTCTGCATCACATTTGATAGAAATACCACATGTTCATGTTATTCTACACAGTTTCTGTGGGTCAGAACCAGGAGAACTTTCCATTTGGACCAGCTGGATAGATATGGACCCAAAATGTGCCAAAAATAGGAATTTGACCCCAGAGTGGCTGCAGATTACCAACCAGTTCCAGTACCAATGCTACAATTTTTGCCTGTTTTTAGCCAAGATTGTGCGGTGATTACCAGACGTTGGACTTTTTTTTTATCTGATGCTATTCTGATAGCTCGTTGGGTTTCTGCAGGTGGCTCCTCGAGTCAAAGCCAGGATGATGGAGAAGGGTTCCGTCATGATCGGGTATCAGCCACTGGGAACCAAAGTCAACTTCTTCAGGTGTGTTCTGTCCAATCCTGCGACACGACAAGAAGACATCGACTTCCTGCTAGAAGAGATTGCCAGGCTGGGTCATGACCTGTGACCTGACTTTTAGTCCATAGTTTACTGAGCTAAGGGCTTCTAAGAGGGATTAAGCTTCTCGTGGAAGCCAAGAAATATTAGTCTAAATTAAAGAATAGGTCTAATGCGCATAGGGTGGACTATTTATCGCCATATGTTCTTTCTTTATCCTTGAAGTGTCTATTTTAAGATTCTGTTCATTCAAATTAGGCCATCTCTTAAATTACATACCCTAAATAAACTTGAAATATCTAAACTATCAGGTGTATTTGCATAATCTTGGTATCTAAATTTTATTTTCAGCATCAGTAATATTGTTACTTTTACCATGTGTGCGTAATCTCTTACCATGTGTGAGTAATATGTTACCATGCGTGAGTAATCCGTTACCATGCGTGAGTAATCCGTTACCATGCGTGAGTAATCCGTTACCATGCGTGAGTAATCCGTTACCATGCGTGAGTAATCCGATACCACGCGTGAGTATTCAGTTACCACGCGTGAGTAATCTGTCACCACGGGTGCGTAATCTGTTACCATATTTCACAGCGTGAAATAATGTCCCATGCGGTTTATTTTTATCCATTTATTAAATCTATCCCAAACCCGATCAAGAAAAAGAAAAAAATGAAAATGCCATAACCTTTTATTTAAAAATTGTTTTAAGATTGTTTTAAGATTCAAACACATCTTGACTCCGTTTCGGGACCAAAAATAGAAAAGAAAAAGCAGAAAGTGTTTGGATCCAATCTAAATTTTCCTTATTTATTAGTAACCTCTATAAAAATGCTCTCCACTAGATGGTCTCATGCTAGAAGCTGCATTCTCATTCTCTGATTTACTTACTAGTTTTTATTTTTCCTCTACCAATTGTTTTTTGGGGGATTTAAAGGTTGTTTGTAAAATGTAGTGGTATCATATTCATTCCTTTGTTTTTGTTAAATGTAAAATTGGTAAAGAGTTTTTTTTAGTAACATTTGTTTCGGATGAGTCCTTTTTATCTCCAGGGGGCGTGTCCTTTTATTTAGGCCGTTATGTTTGTTTCCCTGTCGTTTTATAATCACCAGGAACGATTGTAAAAACTCCTGTTGAAAACCTATACATAGACTTTAAATGTTAAATCAATATTCCTCTACAGAGTTACATAATTGTCTATCGTTCAATGTATGATTTTATTGTGTCTTGTGTTTAAATCCTCAGCATGAATAAATTTATTACGGAGAATGTTTTTTTAGCCGGTAATAATACATGATATCTAAAGAAAAAACATTTACAGTAGTAACATCGGTTTATGTTCTAAAACTTCAACAGGTTTCCACAAGCCCCACCCACAATCACACACACATATATATATATATATATAACTCAACCTCCAGAGATATAAAAAAAATGAAAAACAAAACTTGTGACCCTCAAAGATGGCTGAATAAAGAAAGCAGGATAAGTCAAACTCCTAATCAGTTACTCCAGTAACTTTATTCTGTGAACTTATCCTGCCTGGCAGGTTCTCTAATAAAGCCCGACTTAGTTCCTGACTCCTCCCTCTGAGCCTGAAGCAGAGCCGTCAGACGGGACGTGTCCGTCAATCATTTGTCGCGTTATAGATTGACTTCGGGAAAAGGCTGGGGGACTAAAAGTTGGCTTCGGTTTCATTCCCCGATGACAAAACGTTCCTAAGATAAAGTTTTATCTACAAATTCTATCACTTATCTGAACTAGCCCTGTGCTATCATTCCACACAGCAAGGGCCTATCCCTGAAAAGACCCCCAACCACCTGCATTGTACAAGCAATTCCCCTGATTGTACTCCTCAAATTAAAATGGGAAGTTATACATATTATATAAAAATAGATTTTTTATCTTTTTAATTCAATTTCTTTTACTCAAATTTCTCTCAAATCATGTATTAACATTTTATACACAATCTGGGAGGGACTTGATTTTTTTTCTCTGATTACAATAAACCAAATCATTATTCTGTTAATCTGAGTGTTTATTCAAGTTAGGCCTCGCTTGAATTACATATCCAAAAAAACAAACTAAACAAATATCAGGTGTGTTAGCATAACCCTGGTGTCTAGAATCATTGATTTTCAGCGTCAGTAATATTTTAATTTACCATGTGAATACCAAAAATACCAATATTTCTGTACTCAGATTTTTTCTTAGAATTAAAAATCTTACATCATTCTAAACAATCAGTGAATTTGTTCATAAACTTTTTGATTACTGCATCACATTTGATAGAAAAACCCCAAAGTTCATGTTATTCCACACAGTTTCTGTGGGTCAGAACCAGGAAGACTCCATTTGAACCCAAATTAGGACAAATATTGGATTTTGGCTGCAAATTACCACCCATTACCACTAGAGGGAGCTTTACATACATACAAGATTTGACTGATAAAAACCTGTATTTTATGAAAATCCTCAGACATTTGTGAAAAGGCGTTTGTGGGTGAAAATTGAAAAGAGTCAATGATGTGAATTTTTTATACAAACATTTATTGATAAATAAGTTTAGGTTTTAAATACATTCATATTTATTTGATTCTTTAAAAATAAGCGACGTCAGCAATCACTGAAGTGAGTTCCTTCCATTCCCACCTGGAACAGGAAACAAGAGAGTGAAGTGTTAGAGAGTGAAACATCGTACTACTCACATTTAATGTGAGTAATGAGTTTTAACTGTTTGGTTGAGCTCATTTTGAGTCACTATTTCTTATTGAAAAATGTGACTAAACCTGTTTATAATGTGACCCAGTGGTAGCTTGTATGTTCTAAAGGGTAAGGGGCCATGGATGGAGCCCTGGGGGACCCCACAAGCTAGTGGGGCCACCGAGGAGAACGCATTAACCATGCCTGTAAGAGTCTTCTATAGCCAATGGATCCATTTGGGACATTATAGTATGTGAGGATTTACTAAACAATTATATAACTTGAATGAATCAAAAAATCAAAAAAGATTTAAATGTTTTTCTAAATACATGTTTTACCAAAAACAGTGAGGAGATTTCACCTGGTGATGAAGGTTGTTACGGTGAGCTAATCTGATTAGAATCAACTAAGTTTGTGAGATACAATTTTTTTTTTTTTTTATGTTTAAAACATAGTTGACCAAACAATTTGTAATATTATAATAAATTTATAGTTTCTAAGAAATTAATAAATGCCCCAAAGACATAGATATACACAGAAATTATTTTTAAATAGTTTTTTTCTTGGAAATTGAAGACTTAAAAATATAAAAGGTCCCTCAGATTCAAAGAATATGACCTGACTCTATGGTCTATGTTGGTATAAAATTTGAAAATGATCCATGAAATAGTTCCATAGTTTCAGATTCAGATCCATAGTTTATTGCGTTTTCGTGTTATGAATTCAATAACATCCCTCACTTTTAGAGGACGGAGATCAAGATAAAGTAAAACAAAACAAACTACCTCCTAGCTGGAAAAAAAAAATACGGGACTAAGGATCCAGAATGAAACAGTGTTTGTCTACTGCTGCGGGGTGAAGAAAATTATATTACAAGCTACATAACAAAAAAAAAAATTAATTATCTTGGGTTTTTTTTGTGTTTTACTTTAGAAGAGCTCACCTTTAGATTTCCCAGGTTTCCCATAGTTTCCATGACAGCCTTCCTGCTGGTTGGTCTGGTACTCTGGAGACAAAAACATCCATCTTATAAACAACATTTTTTATTTTTTATTGTTTTTGAGTGTAATGTTTCTCGTATGAAGAGTTCAGGATCGAGCCGAAGGGAATGATGCTCTAATCAGAATGTATTCATATTTGGGCTTAAATGCAATGTTGGGTCAAACCTTATAAACCCAACAACCACATGGATGAATAAAGTGAAAACCAAGACGATCCGATGTCGTGATCATGTCTCATTTTTTAAAGTGTTACTGAAGCCTACTTTTCTTTTTAAGGACTAAATATGTGCCGTCTTTGATATAAACCTTATGCTCCAAATGAATCTGCTATATTACAATTATTCCACATTATCTTTGTGCATACATCTGTATAAAAGAAAAAGCACTATGGGTCACGCTTTCAGAATGTTTTTCAAATGACGGTCCCCACAGTCAGTAAAAAGTATGTATAATAAAAGCTCATTAAGTCCTGATATTTGTCGAATTTGTAAGGTGACCTCGAAGATCCTGAAAGGCCCCCATAAATATAAGGTATTATTATTATTACTTCAACCAAGGAGGACAAGTTCTCACTTCTGTGCGTTTGTTTGTCTCAGAGTGAAGATTCTAGAAACCTACTGAACTGATTTGCATGAAACTTTAGCTAGAGTTACATTTTTGCATATCTCTGAGGACTCAAAAGTTTTGCAGACGTTGCATGTTTCACAGCAATGAAATATAATAAGCCGTTTGGAGTAGTGATATCACAATGTGTCTAATGTTGACCTTGATGTTTGTTTTGGGGTTAGGGGCTCAGGGGGCTGAACAGAGACGCTGAAGTGGAAGGCGCAGGATAAGACTGGCTACAGAGTATTTGAGAGATACTCAGAGTTTGTTGGAGATATTTCCAGCCTCTAAATCTACTAAGAACTCAGGCATTAATGGAGAAATCCGCATGAATTTTTTCTTAAACTGGGTTCTGCTTACGCTCCTTAATTACAGCAGAGTTTTCAAAGAAATCTAAATCTACATTAAGAGCCAAAAAGTATTTGTTTTGAATCCCATTGTGAGGCCTTTCTACGTGGAGTTTGCGTGGTTGGGCGAGATCGGAGAATCGGTACTCCAGCTTCCTCGAGAGTCATAGTAATGATTCAAGTTAAAGCCATTGAAGAGCCAGGTAAGAAAACCACTAAACGTAACTAAAGATGTATTTGTGTGTTAACGTATCGTACAAAGCCTGGGTTTCATCATCCTATAGACAAACTCAAAGTAATCTACGTCTTTTGGCTCCTCAGTTTCCATCCAGGTGAATACCCTGCTGGATAACTGTACCAGTGACCGTATCAGTTAACCTGTGCCCGAACCTGTGCCCGAACCGATCCAGTTTAGAAATCAGTATTTTGTTCTGGGTATGGAACCGGAATAGGTTTTACGCCGGATGCCGTTCTGTACAAACCCCCCCCATCTATCCGTGCTTGGGACTGACACTAGAAATGAACCGACTCGTGACCCCTTATGTGGCTGGGCGGTATGATATATGGTAAACTACGCACTACATTATGTCGTGTACCATACATTACAGGATGGTACAAATACTTGATTTAAAGAACTGGGCCTCAATCTAATAAATGGAGATTGGCTAAACAAGCTAAAACCACTGACGGGTGTTCTGAGTGGTTCCGAGTAGCCACTGATTCTCCATGACATGAATTACCTTGACCTCTGTTCCTCCGCTGAGCAAACCTCTTCTGGTTCTTGTGCATGTGACCCTCGGCTTTGCCACCATTGTCTATGAGAAAACCAGTTTACAATTAAACCGTACACTGTAAAGAAAAGTTAAGAACTCAAAAAACCAAAAAATCACTTCAACGGGCAAAACCCAATTATGTCAAGTATAAGCAACTTAAATCAGTATGTTAGACTCAAAAATAGTTAATTTGGTTTACTTGCTGCAGTTAATCCTTTAAGTTTAAGATTAGACCTCAAAAGCATAAAGAAGTGAAATTCCAGTTTGGGCAATTTTTTCAAATAACTTTCCACAAACTTTTCCGAGGTTTCACCTTCAAAAATTTTTTAATATAAAACAGTCAAATATTTGTATATTATTGGCACAAATCAGATATTATTAAGTTCCTACAGCATTTTAAGGCAAATATTACACACTGTAAAAAGAATTGGAGATTTAAAGGAAAAATCCACTGGTGACAATCACTATCGCGCATTTTCAAATTGATTAATAGGTTAGACCCAAAAATTCTAAATATAATTTAGGTGACTAGCTTATTACCTTTAAGTTTATCAATGATGCGTCAACAGTTCGTGATTAGACCCCAAAAGCTTAAAAAAAAATTATAAAAAATACAAATTTGGAAAATCTTCAGATTAAATATTTCCAACTTAAATTTTATACTCAGCAGTACTTCATTTTAAAAAGTGTCACCACTGAACAAATACCTTTTTTTTTTTCCTTCAGTGTATCACATTGATGATAGTTGAACAAAGATCACCTGAAGACTTCAGAGGGTTTCCTCTGCTTGGCACCGGGTTTCTCTTCAAACTCTCTCGTCCACACCGTAAACACAGCATCTCATTACACTGAATTCCACAGTCCACCAGAGTCGCCTTCGATGGAGACACTTTGACTGTCCTCTGCTCACACTCAGGAACAAGCAGCCGCTCAATTCCTGGCTGACCGACATCTTCGCTGCCAGATGACCCATCGGAGGTGGAAACCTCTTTATCAACCCCACTTTGGAGACCCAGCTGGCCTGTAGCCGAGGTTTTCCCCTCCGCGCCAGAGTTCAAGAGGCAGGTTTCCTCCTGCTCGGAGGAGCTGGGACATTTCTCCTCGGACACATTCGCCGCTAAACAATCCTGGTTTGGGCTTCGATTAGCCTCTGGTTCAGAAGACCTATTTTCCTCCACATCCTCTTTAGTGGGGGTCGATACAATAATTTCACAAGGCAGGCGAGTCGGGCGGTCCAAGGGACTCTCCTCTACGCCCTGGCATTGCCGTGATTCAGAAGTTTCACTCTCTGTTGGCGGTGGCTTTGTCAGATCAGCCGGGGAGCTAAAAAGGAGCCAACTCGACTCCAAATCGGAAGGAAGCCTGCGGGAGCATCTTCTGTCTTTACGATAATTGTCCATGAGGTTCTCTCTTTCAGCCAACAAAGCACCACTTTCAGCGTCCTCCCTCTTTCCCATGAAGACTGGAGTCTCAGACGGGCCCCTCGGCAGCTGCCAGTCAGCGGGGATAAAGGGGGCGAGAGATTCCACGGACCAGACAGACTCATTCATTTTTCTTTTCTTCAGACTACTATTCAAAGACATGTCGTAGGGAATGATATCCGCCGTTACGTCTTGTGGATTCATCTCAGGGTAATGTTCTTGCTCATCGGCGTGCCGACAAAATTTCTTGATGGAATGCGTCGGCTCGTCTCTGTTGGGTAAGGCCTGCCTCATACAACCAGCCAATCTCTCCGCCTCATTCTCTCTTCCAGAATTGGAAAGAAGCTCAAAAGGGAATTTGAGGATCTTGTAAAAAGTCTGACTTTCGCTCGGAGTTGTCGCAAGGTCGGCGCCGAGCTCCAGGGAACCGTCGTTGTCAATCGGGTAAACCGACTTCTCAGGCTGGACCTCATGATTGTTCTGATGCAGCCCGCCAGTTCCAGTAATTTTCTGCATATTTGCCTGCGATGTTCCGCCCGCCCAACTCAGAATATCAGGAATAGAGACGCGTCTTTCTTTGACTACCTCGTCGTGCTGAGAAGAGCTGCACACAGGAAGCACACTCTCCGAAGAACTTACCGACCACATGTTACAGTGACCGGTTCTGTAAGGAGGAACATTCCCCTGGTCAGCATGTTCTACAGTCTTTGTTTCAGTCGCACGTGAGAAGATGAAGCCGTCTCTGCCAGGAACCTGCAAATCTTTTGGATTGCGGTTGGTTAAAGTAAGGTTCTCCGCCACAGCAGATCCTTGTTTTTGGATGCTTGAGCTCGACGAGGATGGAGAGCTTGAGGCGGTTCCATGTCCGGAATCTGATCGGACATGTAGACTCCCATCAACGTGCCCACGTTCTTCTCTTCCTGGTGTTTCTGTTTGGACCCCAGAGCTCACAGATTCTCTCATGGGGAGAGTATGAGGGGGGCGAACTCTGCGGGTATGGTTTGGGTTCTGATAGGGTGCGCTGGAAGCATGGACTTGTGGGTGGGGCATGCGTCTGTAGTCCATCGGCTGGAGGTGAGGCGCTGGCACAATATAAGTAGGGGGCTCCATGTAGGGGGGCATGGGGAATTGGGGCATGACCATACCATAGCCTGTGAGAAAAGGACGGAAAAGGCATTAAAATGGAGATGATTTTAATATATGCAACCTCAGAACATGAATAGAGCTTTTAAGACCAGCACTAGCAACGAAGGGCATTTCTGATTTTCATCTTCTGATTTTTTTGTAAACAGGTCTCGAACCAAAGGCATAGCTGGCTCGCTTGCTAATTCCCATAAATTAATGTAACCTCACAGTCAGGGACCCATGACTTTTTAGGAACAAGTTAATTCCAAAATCAGTGCTGAAGACGATATTTCAGCTGGCTCCTTTTGGGGCCGCCAAAGCAGATTGTCCTTGTCCATGAATAGTTACAGCCGGTAAAATTCTGGCCAAAGGTGCCAGTGACTGCATACTTCATTTTGTAAAGAAAATCACCTTGCGCTTGGAGTTATGGCCCCTCTAGTGATTTAATTTGTGAAGAACAAAACAAAGAGGCATGCCTGAGAACCAAACCTCCTTGGCAAATTTAAATAAAGCATTAAACATTTTACAATTTGTTTTCTAAAATGTGACAACTCACCCATGCCTGGGAAGCCTGCAAAGGGGTTATAGGAGAAAGGCATGGGCCACTGATACTGTAGGAAAGGTGGAGGAGGTGGAGCAGGGACACAGAAGATGGGCCGGGCAGAGACGTAGTGCGGGTGGTAATGGGATGGGGGTCCCGGATCCTGGCTGGTTCCTTGTAGTCCTGGCTCCTGCGGCCCAGGATTAGGTACACCGCTGTTGGGGTAGGGAAAGAGGTTCCCAACATTGGGTCCTAGGTGAGCCGGTGGAGGTCTGGTACCAGCTGATGCTGCCATGTTCAATCTGCGGAAGGAGCAAGACTGACTGTTAGAGAAGAGCATGTGGTCGGGGGGGTGGGGGGTGGGGGGGGGTGGGGGGGTGTTCAGGATCTTCAGGGTTGCAGCGATTGAGTGTTTTGATCTTCCATCACCCGGCAGGTGTCACGGCAATAACAACCAGGACCAGACGCTCAACAGTTTCTGAACAAACTTTTTTTTCAATTTTTTGAAAAAGGCGAAAGTGTGTAAAATCTAGTGGCATCTATCCCGCCGCCAACAGGAAGTACCCAGCAGTGGTCCCATGAGGAGATCCTCCTCCTGCACCACCACTCCTATCACAAAATAGTTTGGGTTTTTGTTTCTTTGTTTTTGTTTGAGTCCGACCTCAAGTCTGTTATAGGCTCCATGGTAGAACTAAAGGACTCATTGGGAGCTGATGTTAAAAATCTTATTTTCAGCTAATTATACTCCTAAAACAGTTTTGAATATGCATCCCAATGCAATTTGGCTTCAGAGCTAAACATTCCACAGAGACGGCCAACTTTTCTTCATAGAAAAGGTCAAACATGTTCTGGATAAAGGTGGTGTAGTTGGTGCTTTGTTTCTCCATCTTAAGAAAGCTTTAGACATTGTAAACCACAACGTATTATTGACCAAGCTGAGTCAGTGAGAATCTCTAACCATCACTCACCTCATCTATCCTCGGGTGTCCCGCAAGGATCCATTCTGTGACCATTACTCTTTCCCCTCTACATAAACTATCTTCCATCAGCATGTCCCGATAACTACATTCAAATGTACGCAGATGATACGGTTATATACACACGTGACAATAACAGGACATAAGTGGCAGAAAAACGAACCCGGTCTACGTCACAGCACCAGATCAAACAGCCCCAGTGTAGAACCAGATGTTTACATTTCAGGGGAAAGAATACACGTTGTACCAGAACATAAATACCTTGGGGTCTTATTAGACTCTAAACTAACTTTTACATCACGGGTGAAAAGGGTCTCTAGTCCAGTTAAAGTCAATGTCTCACATTTCCGTGTCATAAGGTCGCACTTATCAATGCAGGCAGCCAAAGTGTAAAAGTTGTGTCACATTTCAACTACTGCTGCTTAACAATTTGGTCACAGACAAACACAACTGCACTAAAACCTTTAGAAGTTCTGTATAAACAATCAAAATACTGGACTTGAAACCATTACGACGTCATCCACCACTGCACACTTTTGCAAAATTCTAACAAAAAGATAGCCTATTGGCCAACTCTGGTATTTACAGAAGTGTTTACTGTCCCTGTTAAAAATAAATAAATAAATAAATTGAGCTCAGTAGAACTTTCTTTAAGTGTAGAAAGAAAAAGTGTAATGTTAATCTTCGACGCCGACATCATTTAAGAAATGTTTCCAAATTTCTCTGCTCTTGATTCTAAAATGCTTTTATAACTCTAGGACTCTACGAGGCATTTCAGAGACATGGTCACAGTTTACGAGCCAGAACCACCTGTCGGATCCCTCTGGTCCGCCTCTTTCAGCCGTCCCATCAACCAGAACCTAAAACTCTTGCTGATGCTCTGAAGCGCTAGAACAAACAGAAAACGTAGATATTCAGAAACAAACTAGAAACTCTTTTAGTCTGGCTTAAATGGGGTGACCTATTACTTTATAAAATTGTATTTATATTAACGATTATTTTCACGGGTCAGAACATCTCAAACTGTCCTCTCTGACTTTGTCTCCAGGAAATCTAACCTGGACTGTCCCTCTTGATGTCTACTTTCTAATCGTGTCCTTCCTCTTCACTCCCAGAGAACATCTGAACATCATCAGCTCTGCCTCCTGTCTTCTGTTCAGAACCACCGTCTCTAAACCATCCAGCAGAACTTCTCTCACCTCCATCTTGGAAACCTTTCCCTTCACCCCTGCTGCTCCTCTGTCACAGATAACTCCTCACACTCTTCCACGCTCCACCCTGCCCCTTCACCTCTTTTCCACACTCCCCATTGTTCTGAACCCTGAAATGTTAATGTTAAGTCTAGATGCGGTGGTTAAGTCCTAATAAAAACTTTAAATGTTTAACAAGATACTAAATATTTTGCAAAAACACAAATTTACTCTTCCAGTCAAACGCGTCAAACTAAAGGCGAACAGAAGACGGCCAGCGTCTTATAGTTCGATGTAACCGTTAGATATATTCTTCTCAACATTTCTCCAGGGAAAGTTATTATGACTTAATTGATGAATATTGTAATAATCCTGATTAAAAGAAAATGATTTTAAAAACTTTTAAACATTTGGCGCCGAATGTGGTTGATCAAATCAACAAGTTCTCGTTTGTAATTAGTGCCTCGTATCTAAATCCCAGTTGGTGTCCAGAGAGTCTTAAGGCTCAGATAAATCCTGCACTGTGACAAAAAGCTTCAATCGATTCAATCAATCAACATCCAGCTTCTGATTTAGATTCTTAAAGGTGCCTCTTACAACCAGACGCCATCTGAATGTAAAAACACAATCCAGCTGTCTGTCCCCCTCATGACGTTTTACACAGAGTTCACATGTGACCAACTAAACATGAAACATCATTTAAAAAAAAAAACCTTTTCAGGATTCTTGGGTTTATTCTGAGAATTACATTTAAAGCTCTTTAATCCATTTCTCCCGTACGATTCTACTGGACGTGTCCTGAGAAAACAAACGCAGCGGAATGTCTCTTTACCTTGTTGGGAGCTTCAGGACAAGACGCACAGAGAAAACGACGCTCACGGGGATTCAGCGTGAGCAGAGACACAGGTGAGTTTAAGTAGCGGCTGATTAGACGAGCGTGTGCGCCGTCAGCTGATGGGTGGAGGTGAGGCCTCCATCAGTGCGTCAGCAGATCACTAGATGGAGGCAGACTCCACACAGGCAGAGAGACGGACTTCACCTCAGTCTGTCAGCAGACATTCATCCGGAATACCAGAAAATATATATATATATATATTTTTTTTATTTATTTTTTTTTATTTTATTATTTATTATTAATTATTAATAATTTTTTTTTTTATTCATTATCACTATTTTACAGTGTATGACAGATTTATATTTTTTATATTCATTTATATGTACATATATTCTTTTAATTATTATCATTATTTTATTTTTTTTAAATATTTACAGTTCCTTTATTTTTTCATTATTTTCATTATTATTATAAATATTATTATAAATATTATTATTATTATTATTTATTTTCAATTTTTTATTTATTTATCACTTTCTTTCTTTTTTACAGTGCATGACCGATTCCACTTAGTTACTTGTAATGGTCCAACTTTATTTAAAAGGGGCTGATCCAACTTATTTCATTGAATGACGCTACTTAATTTAGTTTATCTAACTCAGATAAATGAAGTCGGTCCAACAGAACTTTTTTAAGCTGAAAGAGTCCAATTTATTCACGAAGTAATAATTTGCCTGATTTAAATAAACACAAAATAACACAATAAAATAACACAAAATAACACACCACATTAAGAAAAAAGATACGTAAAAGCCACAACATATTAAGAAAAACTATATGTCAAAGCCACAACACGACACATTAGGAAATATTATAAGTAAAAGCCAAAATACAATATATTAAGAAAAACGATACCTAAAAGCTACAACACACCATATATTGTTAAACGATACGTAAAAGCCACAACACCTTAAGAAAAACCATATGTAAATGCTGCAAAAAAATACATTATGAAAAAGTCTACATAAAAGCCACAACACAACACATGAAGAAAAACGATACGTAAAAGCCACAACACAACACATTAAGAAAAACTATATGTAAAAGCCAAACACAACACATTTGGAAAAACGATACGTAAAAGCCACAACACAACACATTATGATAAACGAAATATAAAGCCACAACACAACATATTGAAAAAATGATACGTAAAAGCCACAACACATTAAGAAAAACAATATGTAAATGCCGCAACAAAATACATTGAGAAAAAGTATACATAAATGCCACAACACAACACATTAGGAAAACCGATACGTAAAAGCCAGAACACAACACATTAAGAAAAACGAAATATAAAGCCACAACACAACACATGAAGAAAAACGATACGTAAAAGCCACAACACAACACATTAAGAAAAACTATATGTAAAAGCCAAACACAACACATTTGGAAAAACGATACGTAAAAGCCACAACACAACACATTATGATAAACGAAATATAAAGCCACAACACAACATATTGAAAAAATGATACGTAAAAGCCACAACACATTAAGAAAAACAATATGTAAATGCCGCAACAAAATACATTGAGAAAAAGTATACATAAATGCCACAACACAACACATTAGGAAAACCGATACGTAAAAGCCA